>JAJOOS010013832.1:0-28647 GCA_029582725.1 Solanum chiquidenum
AATTCTCTAGATGCCGGACCAAGGATTTAGAGATACCTAACTTATCACTTTGCATGTAATACACTAGGAAAGGATTGTTGTTACTAGGATTACTGCGTAATGAGCTTGTGGGGAACACATATACCCTAGTTTTTTTTCTCAGCTTGATAACAACCAACATTGACTACTGAATTCTGATTACTTATCAAATTTTCATAATTGTTTCACAAAACCCCCCTTTTTTAATTAATTGTTATTTTCTTGAAAATACTTTGACTAATTGAATATAATCGTGGGTTAAAGTAAAGTCTAAACAATTTTCCTTGTGGGATCGACCCCAACCTACAAGTTGGGTTCTTTACTTGATAACGATCGCTTACGCTTCTTTAGGGAGGTGTAATTTGAGCGTATCAGAACCACAGAGGTAAGTGACGGACCGTAGTCCAATCCACGGAGCGTAGGTGGAGTCGTCGTTTGAAGGCTCTGAAAATATTGCACAAGTATGGAACCACAAAGGGTGACCTATAGACCATAGGTTGACCCACGGTCTGTAGGTCAAGTCGTCAATTTCCATTTTTGGGGGTTAGACATTATTGTAAGGTTTTAGTTTTTGGTCTTTTGGAATTATTTTGCAAACTTTGAGCAATTTAATTTCCGGAAGTTGGTTTATGCAAGAACACTTTTGAATTTCAATTCAAGATTTGAGTTTTCATCTATTCTAACTGTAAGTTCATGAATTCTTTTAACCTAATTATGAATTGTGAACTATCAAGCATGAGTAGCTAAATCCATAACTAGGGTTGTGGGAACCATGAGAAATTAACAATGTATGAGTAATAATTAAGTAATTCTTGAATAGTGTTTATGCATGTATTGTTAATCCTTTAGTTTACAAGTCTTTTTAACGGTTGCGAACGTTAGAACTCACCTCATTCCTACTTGCCGGACGAAGGAGGTAATGAATGAGAAAAGGATTAAACAACAAAGATTTAGTGGATGCTATCTAATAGTCTGATTTCAATCAAAGTGAGGGTGAAAACTAAACTAAATTGATATGATGACTAATCTGAGGTAAAGGTAAGGGTTAGTAAATCATACACCCGTAGATGGACCAAGTTGCGTGGTGAAATTCCCTATTTGGAGGACCAATCACTTAGGGATACCTAACTTACCAACCTTGCATGTCAAACACTAGTATAGGATTACTATTATTAGGATTACTGCGTTAAGAGTTTCTGGGAACACATATACCCTAGTTTCCATCTTATATTGATAACTCAAATTGTGAATCGTGTTTACTTGTTACTTAATCATTCTAATTAACAATGTGTTACTTATTTACAACAAACCCCGTTGTTACTGTTCTCATAAATAGTTTGACTAAAAAGAGATAATTATGAGTTAAGTTTAAGTATAAACCATATTCCTCGTGGGATCAACCCCAACCTACAAGTTGAGTTCTTTATGTAACAACGATCTCTTATGCTTCTTTAATAGAGGTGTAATTTGAACGTATCAAATTTGGCGCCGCTACCGGGGAATTTGGCTTTTAGATTAAGTTTAACTGCATTATTGAACTTTAGTCAAGTATTTCCTGATTTTATGTTTTGTTTTGTTTTTGTTTTCTACATGTTTCAACTCAAGTGTATGGCAAGTACACGGAGTCGAGGCGAACCCTTGACCCCCTACGATCCTGAACTGAGAAGAACTCTGAGGAAAATGAATAATCAAGGGGTAATCAAAAATCCAATCGGAGAGGGTCTAGGAGATGGAGTTGAATTGCAGCCTCCTGGGGTTGTTAATGTGCCCGCTCAGGTTCATGGTGGTAATCTAATCGGAGATGCAGAGAGGGTACAAAATCTGCATGCATCGAGGTTTAGTGATAACTACAGGGTTGACTATAATACAGTTGAATTAGAAGGGCCTATTGTTCTTCCTCCTATACCTCCAGGGCATACATTTGTGGTAACCAGCAGGCTTATGCAAATGCTTATAGCAAGAGGGTTGTTTTTCTTAGCTTCGAAAGATCCATATTGTCACATGGACAAATTGAAAAGTGTCCGTAAGAGTTTTGTGGGACGACCGAAATTGGATATGAATGTCATAGGTTTGAGAGTTTTCCCTCTGTCATTGGATGAAGATGCTACAATGTGGTTTTCTTAGCTGTCATACGATTCGATTCATACATGGGACCAATTGCATAAGGTGTTCGTGGCGAAGTATTTTCCGGTGTCTAAGAAGTTAAATCATAAGAATAAACTTAATAATTTCGTAGCACTACCTGGAGAGTTCGTAAGAAGTTCATGGGATAGGTTCATTGTGTTCATAAGAAGTGTTCTGAATCACCGCATAGATGATGAGTCACTGAAAGAGTACTTCTACAGAGGACATGATGACAATGGAAAGGATATGCTAGATACTATTGCTGGAGGATCATATGGTGAGTGCACTTTTAAGAAGATCGCTGAAAAACTAGAGAAGATTTCCTGAAATAATAAGGCATGGAGCACTAGAAAAGCTAATACTGGAAGGAGCACGTTCGTTGTTCAAACTGCACCAAGTCAATCCAATGATGATATTCGTGAAGAGATGGCTCAAATGAGAACAAAACTGGGCTTGGTACTCAAACATGTGAGTGGAAATGCAGAAAAGGTGAATGCAATAAACTATCTTACTAGAACTCCACCACCTCCCGATGAGGAATGTTACTATGAGGAAGATGCGAATTTGGTTAATGATCAAATGGGGGGTTTCCAAACTAACGCCCAAGGTTCCAACTCGGATAATTGGCGCCAAGGTCAAGGAAACCATGGTCGAAACTATGGCAACTACAAATGTGAGGGAAACTATGTTCGGGATGGGAACTACAATCCTGATAACAACTACAACTGGAACAACTATGTCAACATGAATAAGAGAGTTAGGCCCCATGTTCCACTTGGTAATAGAGAATCTGGTAATAAAGATAGTGGTAATAACATGACTTGCATTGAAGACATGATGCAGAAGATGATGAAGAGGTTTGATGCAACTAAAGAAAATGTGAAAGAGATGTGTAATGATTTGTCAGGGATTGGTCAGAAAGTTGATGCCCATGCAATGTCGATAAAGCAACTTGAGCAGCAGTTTAGTCTGTTGTCCACTAATGTGAATCCACATCAGCCTAGCACACTTCCTAGCAACACCATCCAAAATCCAAAAAATGATGGGCATTGTATGGCAGTCACTACTCGCGGAGGAAAATAGACTATTGATCCTCCTATGCCATCTGAGGTTCAAAGAGTGGTAGAAAAAGATGCGGATGAGATTGAGGTTACTGGAGAGTCAAAAGATGCTACATAGAAGGAAGTGGAGGTGACCCAAAGAGTTGTTCCCATGCCTAGACTTCCACCTCCATTCCCACAGAGATTGGTGAAAAAGACCGAAGAGGGAAAATATCGTAGGTTCATATCTATATTGAAGCAACTGTCCGTAAATGTCCCATTGAGAGAAACTTTGGAGCAAATGCCTAGGTATGCTAAATTCATGAAGGACTTGGTGACCAAAAAGAGGGATGTCAGTTTTGAGAATGATGAGAGGCTGCAACATTGTAGTGTTATTTCTACTAGGTCACTTGTGCAAAATAAAGAGTATCCTGGAGCTTTCACTATTCCTTGTACCATTGGGATTATATACTTTGTGAAAGTATTATGTGATTTGGGGGCAATCATTAATTTGATGCCACTATCCATTTATAAAAAATGGGTTTGGGAGCTCTAAAGCCGACTGCGATACATTTACTTATGGCTGATAGAACTGTGAAGAAGCCCATTGAAGTGCTCCAAGATGTTCTTGTGAAAGTAGAGTCATTCATCTTTCCAGCGGACTTTGTGATACTTGATTTTGAGGTTCCCATCATCTTAGGGAGACCATTTCTTGCTATTGGGCATGCCTTAGTCGACATGAAAAGAGGGAAGGTGAAATTTTGATTGAATAATGAGGAGGTAACTTTTGACATCTGAAGGTCTATGAATCATGAAAGTGATCTTAAATCGGTATCCGTGGCAAATCATATTGAGGGGCACAACTCTGAGGTGTCCATTGAGGAAAGGTTAGGTGTCGATGCGCTAGCAGATGTGATGATGAACTTTGACAGTGATGGTATTGATGAGTATGATGAGCTAGTTGCCACACTTGATAGGTTCGAGTTCCGTTCCAAACCAAAAAGATTAGAGTTTGATATGGAGAATCGAGACTCCCTACCTACAAAACCGTCTGTAGATGAGCCTCCAAACCTGGAACTCAAGGCTCTACCATCCCACTTGAGGTATGCATTCTTGGAGAAAGATAGCATGTTGCATGTGATCATTGTTGCTGACTTGAATGAAGAGCAAATAGAGGC
Organism: Solanum chiquidenum; assembly: GCA_029582725.1. NCBI lineage: Eukaryota > Viridiplantae > Streptophyta > Magnoliopsida > Solanales > Solanaceae > Solanum > Solanum chiquidenum. The sequence goes on from JAJOOS010013832.1 coordinate 4,361, forward strand.
ATTGGTATAGGTACTGAAGCGGTTTAGGAGGGCTATTGGATGGACTATTGCAGATATTATTGGGATTCCTCATAGCATTTGTTCTCACAAATCCCAACGCATGCCAAACAGTAAGCCAAGTATTGAGCACCAAAGGAGACTGAATCCCCCTATGCAAGAGGTTGTGAAAAAAGAGATCATTAAGTGGTTGGATGCGGGAGTCATATATCATATCGCTGATAGTAGTTGGGTTTGTCATGTTCAGTGTGTGCCCAAGAAACGGGGGGGGGGATCACCGTGGTTACGAATGCTAAAAATGACCTTGTTATAATGAGGCCAGTGACTAGTTGGAGAGTGTGTATGGACTACTGCAAGATAAATGTATTGACAGAAAAAGACCACTTCCCAATGTCGTTCATGGATCAGATGCTAGATCATCTCGCTGGTAAGGGTTGGTATTATTTTCTAGATGGGTATTCGGGGTACAATCAAATCTCCGTAGCTCCGAAAGATCAAGAGAAAACCACCTTCACTTGTCCTTATGGGACTTTTGCCTTCAAAAGGATGCCATTTAGGTTATGTAATGCTCCAGTAAGTTTTCAGCGGTGTTTGATGTCGATATTTTCAGATATGGTGGAGGACACGATTGAGGTATTTATGGATGATTTCTCATTGGTAGGTGACTCATTTGATGGTTGTTTGATGCATCTGGTCGAGGTACTTAAATAATGTGAAGAGTGCAATTTTGTGCTCAATTGGGAAAAGGGCCACTTCATGGTGAAAGAGGGTATAGTTTTGGGTCATCGGATTTTGCATAAAGGTATTGAGGTTGATAGAGCCAAAGTTGAGGTAATAAAAAAGCTTCCACCACCCATCTATGTAAAAGGTGTTCGGAGTTTTATTGGGCATGCAGGTTTCTACCGAAGGTTCATAAAAGATTTCTCGAAAATGGCACACCCATTGTGCAAACTACTCGAAAGGAGTGTAGGTTTGATTTTGATGATGCTTGTCTCAGAGCATTTGGAGAGTTGAAAGACAAGTTAACTTCTGCACCTATCATTATTTCACCGGATTGGGGGCAACCGTTTGAAGTGATTTGTTATGCGAGTGGGGTGGCGCTTGGTGTGGTATTATGACATAGGAGAGTGAAGATTCTTCATCCGATTTACTATGCCAGCAATGCTCTGAATGTGGCTCAAAAGAACTATACTGTGACTGAACATGAACTCCTTGCTGTGGTTTTCGCATTCGAGAAATTTTGATCCTACTTGCTTGGTACTAAGGTCATAGTGCATACTGACCATTCTGTATTGAGGTATCTGATGGATAAAAAGGATGTAAAACCAAGGTTGATTAGATGGGTGCTTTTGTTGCAAGAGTTCGATTTTGAGGTAAAGGATAGAAAGGGAATAGAAAATCAACTCGCCGATCATTTGTCCAGATTGGAAGAGCAAGCTATGCTTCAGCTAGGATATGGGGATGAGATTATTGATATGTTCCCTGATGAACAAGTATTGGCTTCCTTTTATGATTTTATCCCTTGGTTTGCATATTTTGCTAACTACTTGGCAAGTGATTTGGTTCCATCAGATTTGTCATTTCACTAAAGGAAAAAATGTATGTCTGATGTAAAAAAGTTCTTTTGGGATAAGCCTTATTTGTTTTGTGCTTGTTCTAATGGGATTATTCGTCGCTGTGTACCCGAGGTTGAGATGATGAGTATACTCGAGGCATGTCATTCATCGCCTATTGGTGGGCACCATAGTGGTATTTGGACTACTCATAAGATCTTGCAATGTGGGTATTACTTGCCTACCATCCACCAAGATGCTCATGATTTTGCCAAGTCTTGTGATATTTGCCAACGAGAAGGAGAAATTTCAAAAAAGCCAAAACTCCCTATGAACCCGATATTGGTGATTGAGCTTTTTGATGTCTGGGGTCTTGACTTCATGGGTCCGTTGTGAGTACACATGGGTTGAAGTATATTTTTTTGCGGTTGACTATGTATCTAAATGGGTGGAAGCAGTTGTGCTTTCAAACAATGAGGGAAAGATTGTCATTGCATTCCTGAAAAAGGGTATCTTCTCCAGATTTGGTACACCTAGGGCAATTATCAGCGATGGAGGTTCTCAGTTCTGTAACAAGTTGTTCAAGGCGTTGCTAGAAATATATGAGGTTTGTCACAATGTAGCCACTCCTTATCATTCGCAGTCTAGTGGGCAAGTTGAGGAGTCAAATAGAGAGATAAAGAAAATCCTTGCAAAGACTGTGAACGCCAACATAACTGATTGGTCAAGAAGGCTTGATGGTGCTCTATGGGCCTATCTCACCGCATTCAAGACTCCCTACCAACTTGTATATGGGAAGCCATGTCATTTTCCTGTAGAGCTAGAGCATAAAGCAATGTGGGCGCTAAAGAAGTTGAATTTGGATTGGGGCGTCGCATCGAGTCAAAGACTGAATGACATGAATAAGCTTGATTTGTTTCGCCTAAAAGCATATGAAATTTTAGCCTTGTACAAGGAGAAGATGAAGAAGTACCATGATCAGAAGATTGAAAAGCGTGAATTTGTTGCTGTTGATCTGGTGCTGTTATTCAATTCAAGGTTGCGCTTATTTCCAGGCAAGCTTAAGTCCAAGTGGACAGGGCCATTCAGAGTAACTCAAGTATTTCCATATGGAGCGGTTGAGCTCGAGAACAAGGAAGGAACAAGGTTCAAGGTGAACGAACAGATAATAAAAGTCTACTTGGGGACATCTGAGAGTGTACATGAAGTGATAGAGGCTTGTTATCTTGATGAAGTTTGAGTAATCAAGGTGACTGCGTCGTACCACGAAGTTAAATCAAGTGCTGCTTGGGAGGATAGCATCCACTAAATCTCTGTCCGTAAAAGGTAAAAGGTAAGGTTTAGTAAAGAAAAATCTACCTTTTACCTCAGATTAGTCATCACATCAATGTATGGCTTAGTTTTCACCCTCACTCCAATTGACATTAAACTAATAGATAGCATCCACTAAATCTTTGTTGTTAATTCTTTTCTCATTCACTACCTCCTTGGTCCGGCAACTAGAAACGAGGCGATTTCTAACGTTGGTCACCGTTAAAAAGACTTCTGAATTAACAATACATGCATAAGACTTCTGAATTAACAATACATGCATAAACACTATTGAAGAATTACTTATTATTCATACGTTGTTAATTGCTAATAGTTCCCACAACCCTAGTTGTGGACTTAGCTACTCATGCTTGAAAGAACACAATTCATAATTGGATAAAAAAAATCATGAACTGACAAGAAGAATTGATGAAACCCTAAATCTTCAATTGAATTTCAAAGCAAAAATTATATAAAACAAAATCCGGAAATCAAATTGCTAAAGTTTGCAAGTTAATTCCCAAAACACCAAAAACTAGAAGCTTACAATAATGTCTTACCCAAAAAGCAAGGTTTACAACTCCTATTTATAGAAAACAAGTCCTAAATAAAACATGAAACAAAATAAGGAAATAAACTGATGGAACGCGGCTTCTGTCGATGGCACAACCTACGGACGGGTCGACCAACAGTCCATAGGTCACACTCCGTGGTTCAAAGCATACAAACTTTCATGAGGTACTGGAACCTTCAACTCTCAAATAAAAAATTACAGACGTGCAGGATAGACCGTGGGTCGACCTACGATCCGTCGTCTTGCTCTGTGGTTCCACAGTTGTCAAACTTCCCTGATGTTCCACCTACGATGCCTCACCCATGGTCCGTGGACTGGTCTACAGTCCGTCCTAGCACTCTGTGGACTAAGTACTGAAACTCATCTCCCCAGACCAGGACCTACGAATGACCACCCACGTCCCGTTGTTGGACCTACGGTCTGTGGGTGACTCCATTGGTGGCCACTTCTGCACATTTCAGCTCACATATTCATCAACCACATCCAAGCCTATTTCCTGCAAACATTATACACAAAACATTAATTCTAACACAAAATCGCCCTAGACACACACAAACTCCAAGTGAAATGCGTCAAAAATACCGTAAACTCACGGTATATCAACACCCTCACCTTAAACTTATTGTTTGTCCTCAAGCGACACACTAAAACTCTACACGACACTAATGTAGAAGCATATATACAAACTCAGGCAATCACATGGCTTTCTCAATCAATTCCATCACATTAGTGCAAATCTTTTCATCTAGACTCAACAAGCTAACTCATGCAGATCAAAACATGACATAGATTGACCAATAGATACCACAACATACACTTTTCACAATCACCAAGGTACCAATTCTCCAATAATGCAACTAGTGTCCTCACTTCAAACGAAATCCCTTTTTCACACAATAGATATATGGTTCAAATTTAAGGATTCATTCAACACTCACGCTCATAAGTGACTTCAAGTACATTTAGTGCTCAATACCATAAGCTTGCCCTTATTTTCACTGCACAGACTATCCAAACTAGTCACTAGGATCACTATAGGTCTTTCTTAGCTTGTAACGTAGGCTGAGGGTCAGGTATGGTACATTTGGGTACTTTTTAGTGACTATTCTGTCCTCCTTGACATTACATTGGCTTTTTACCTCTTTCCTCAACCAATCCTTAACATCTTTTAATTTTCTTTTCTTTCCTTTGACTCTTTTCAACATAGATGTGACTTTTGACTTTATAGCTCATATTTTTCACTTTTCTTCTTTTTATTTTACTTCATTTTCTTTGTTTCTTTCATCACTTTTGTCATTCATTTTTTTGCTTCTTTTGAATAAAGTCACATCTTTTTCAATCTTTTCTTTTCTTTTTCTCTCTTCAACACAAAACTATTTTCATACCCTTTTTATTTCGGTTTCCTTTTTTCATAGCCACACTCAACTTATGTATTTTGCATGAGTTGAGGTGCACAATGTCTAATGTCAGACCGGGGTCAAGATCAAGGTAACTCTTTGAATTAGCCATCCTCAACTTAGGTTTTTGGCCTAAGTCAAGTGTACATGTCCAAGGAGCGACCAGGGCCAAAACAATTATTTTAGGGAAGGTGAGTTAGGTGTATTGAAAAAAGTGGTCTACATTAGGCTCAAACATATTGATCAAAGGGAACATTTATTTCATTTGGTTGGATCATTTTAGGTATGAGTGGACTTATTTGAACAAGGGCCTATGATCATTTCCTAGCTTCTATCCTAGATTATCTTAGCAGGACCAACGGGGCAAGTTCTAGATTGACACATATTGTCTGAACATTTAAACTTTTCTCACACACACTTGGCACATTGTTTCATTATCAAATTATTAGATTACCCAGTTCAAGTTTTAGCTTAAGTCATGAAGTCAAATTGGTTCCTTATCATGTCATATTGAGATCTAACACATTCAACTCATCAAGCCTCTAAATTTAGCACATTTCAAAACATTTGGACGGGTATCAATCTCTTGCTCTTTATGCCATCATCCTTTAATTCTTCTACTTACTCCTACACATACCTTCCTAAACATGCCAGTTCAATATAAAGTAAACATTTCTTTGGGGGAAAAGAGTACACCAAAGGAGTATTATAAGTTGGGTTACTCAGAGTTCACCCTATCACTCACAATCCATTTACCCCACCCTTAACAAAATAAGGTGCAATTTCCCTCAATGTAGAAAAAAAATCAAAAGTAAAACATAGGGTAAAGCAAACCTGTGGCGTAATTGCACCGAAGATCTCTCAAGAAGCAGGTGGGTCCGATTTACCAGAGCCCGCTGGATCAACACTAGGGACGCCATCAGTAGTGCCCTCATTAACTAAAGTAGCACCCTCAGTAGTGCTCAAAATGCTAGATGGGACAATATCCACCTCACGGCCCCACTGTTGAGTCATCTCCTCATCAAGTACAGACTAACTCTTAGATACATCCAACTACTGCACTCCTTCTTCTTTAATCATCGAGCCTTTTAAGTGTTGAAAGTGTGATCGAAGCGATGGCACTTCCCAACAGCACAGGAAGGATCGGGTGGTGGCATAGTATCGCCAAATAGGGCAGTCATCACTACCTCATCCTCCTCCACCTCGGGTGCAGACTCTGGTACCTCCTCAGCAGGGTTTAGTAGGGCAACAACATCAGCACAAAGCTTGTCCAACTCCATCTGGAAGGTGGTAACATCTATGGTCGGGGATGGACTCTGCAAGACTCTCAAATCAAAAGCATCCAGGTGATTATGAATATCCTGAATCTTCCGATCCATCATCTACTCCATCCTAGACTCAAACTCCGCAATAGAGCGTTGCATCCACAGTTTCATATGCTGCAGCAGGGTGGCTATCTGAATCTCCAACTTCAGGACTCTGGCCAGAGGAACGATAGTGGACCCTGAAGAGGGCGTGGCTCGGGAGGATCTTGGGGTCTGGCTAGTGACTGAAGACGGTGGTAGTATCATTCGCCTGCATCTGCTCTACAGCCGCCGCAAGATCATCCCCCAAAGGTGGTACCTCAACCTGTGGCTCGCTCCAAGGTGCAACAAGGTTAGTCGCCTCAAGCAACCGGTCACAATGCCAAATCGGCAAAGAATCCTCCCTACAGAGATGGAAAATTAGACACGAGAACGGTAGGGTGCTGGTGGCCTTGAAGGCCCTCTCATGGATCTCTGCTATCAAGATGCGGGCAAAATCGATCTCTAAACCCGTTATCATGGTTTCTATTATCACGGTCCAGTCCCATGTAACCACATTGTCTGCCTGAGTAGGGGACAGTCGATTTTGAACCAATAACCAAAAGAACATCGTCGTGAAGCTTAGAGTTGCCTTCCGAATACCCAGAGAAGGAGTCTGTACCCACTCAGTGCGCTCACTATCATCAGCAATGTGACGTACTAGCCACCTCAAAAGTGTCTCCCTCTGCTCGGTATTCCTCTGAAATGGCCCACTCTTAATGATGCCCATTCGGTAGTCATACTCTGCTGTATTAAGCGGCATAGTGTGGGGAGGGCCATAGATGAATCGGCGAAGGGTGGCCTCTGAGATGTCAACTATGAACCCCGCACCAATGTGGACTGAAGTGAAGGCTGAGTGATGGGCTTGGCCCGTTTAGAGATAGAGTTTCAGACGGTGGCAGCATACGAAACATAAAATTCTCCAGTAATCTCCTCGCTATACTTCCCGATCCCCGTGCCATCCACTCGCATTTATGCCTCTTGAAGAGCTCCTCAATAACTAATGTAGTGTGGAGGCGGCCTGTAAGGACCCTGCGCTCCTCAGTAATGGTCTGAGCCATCCTTCGATATTCGTTCATCATAGTGTCATTCTCATACAACTGGAACTGGCCCGGAATACATCATCTGTTTGGCTCATCAGTCTTGGGGGCAGGATCAACTCTGGTAGGTACCGGGCTGTTGCTTGAGCTATCGGCCGCAGGAGAAAAAATGGTGTTGCCGCTAGTACTAGAGCCGGACTGTGACTCTGAGCTTGCCTGTGCTTCGATCTGTATGGCCCTCTCCTCATACTGGAGGCAGTGACCTCATTGGAGCTAACCTACTGGGCTCTGTTTCTAGTAATGCGGGGGGAAGTGGGGGAGATCCTGGTGGTAGGTGGAATGTACTCGGTGTCAATGTCCTCATCAAGCAAACGTCAGGAATGAGTGACAGATTTGGACTTGCCCCCTCTTGTGTAGGTAAGAGCTTGTTTCGGGGCCATGGTACCTATGGAAGACTAGTTAGTACCAAAATAAGGCATTAAGACTCATGGGAGAATTTTAGAACAAAACTAAAAACCAGACAAAAACAAAAAAAAATTCTCAGACAGTAGTTAAACTGGCGACCCACAATAGGTACCTATGGTTTGTCAATGGAACTATGGTTTGTGGGTCCCCTCGTAGGTAGGTCATTGAAAATCAGGTCCAGATAAAGAACCACGGATGTGCAGAACGGTCTGTCAATTGAATGACGGACCGTAGTCCACACCGTGGTCCTAGACTTGGCACAATTTCTGTGTGCTACTGATCCACGGACCCCCACCTACGGTAAGTGGGTGAAGTTCGTAGATCAGTTCTGTGCCAGGCTGAATTTAAACTTATTTTCAACTTACAATTTCAACACTTTTTTTCAATTAAACTAAGTCTTATCATGCATTTCAACACTATATATGGTAGTTCATCATCCTTAGGTTTTCGATTACAAACAATTAAACTTTTTAACATACCGAAACAACGAACCCTATGTCAAAACTTCCAATTTAGACCTATTAACTGATTTATGTGGTTTTAATTTATAACACACTCACATACTATCATTCCAAGGGTGTTTCTAACTACACTTTAACATTCAAAGAGGATATTAACAACCCGAGGTCAAGTTTTCAACTTTGTGATTTCATGGTTTAAACAATGAACATCGAATTCAAAGTTAGGGTGAAATCATTTACCTTATAAGTAATTGAAGTGGGTGAGTGTGTTAGTGAAATGAACTCCTTGAACCTCTTTTCTTGCCTTTGACACCGAACTCGGACAGTGACAGTGGTGGGGAAGAACAATGGAGAAATTGGAATGATTTGGGAGAGAAGAGGGAAGATATGGGATGTGGGATTTATTAGGATAAGTTTTGGGAGTGATTAGGGAGTTATTAATGGAGGATTATGGGGCAAAGGATCGGTTGTAATGGTTCATAAGAGAATATGGTAAGGGGAAATATTTTTAAAATGAAGGGTTTTAATAAAAAAGGGTCTAGTTCGGGCCAGGCAGAAACCCTAGGTTGGACCCACGAGACCCCGTCGACGGTCCGTGGGTTGGGTCTATAGGTCACTCTGACACTTAGAAGAATTACAAAACTTACTTGGGATCTATGGACGCCATCCACGGTCTGTGTATTGACCAACGGACCGTCGATAGGGTCCGTAGACCACTGCACAACTATTTTCTGTAGATTTTGCTTTACGTCCTTGCACACGTAGCAACCATTAGGACTTTCTTTTTACATTTTCTGGACACTTTTTAGACATTGACCCTAATCTATATCTAGCCAACACTAAAAAAAATAAACATCAATTTAAAGATCTATAAAAATAAAAAAAGAAAGAAGCAAACTCATATATCGAAAAGAAAAACCTATAGTTGGCTAAATTGTACATCTTGGGTTGCCTCCCAAGCAACGCTTGATTTAACATCGCGACATGACGTAGGCACCTTGATTACTCATACTTCATCAAGATAGTAGGCCTCAATCACTTCTTGCACACTCTCCGATTTCCCCATGTAGACCTTGATCCTCTGCCCGTTCACTTTGAACCTCGTTCCCTCTTTGTTTTCAAGCTCGACCGCTCCATGTGGAAATACTTGTGTGACTCTGAATGGACCGGTCCACTTGGACTTGAGCTTGCCAGGAAATAAGCGCAACCTTGAGTTGAATAAAAGCACCAAATCACCCACAACAAATTCACGCTGTTCAATCTTTTGATCATGATACTTCTTCATCTTCTCCTTGTACAAGGCAAAACTTTCATATGATTTTAGGCGAAACTCATCAAGCTCATTCATGTCATTAAGTGTTTGACTCGATGCGGCGCCCCAATCCAAATTCAGCTTCTTCAACGCCCACAATGCTTTATGCTCTAGCTCTACAGGCAAATGACATGACTTCCCATATACAAGTTGGTAGGGGGACATACCTATAGAAGTCTTAAATGTGGTGCGATAGGCCCATAGAGCATCATCAAGCCTTCTTGACCAATCAATTATGTTGGCGCTCACAGTCTTTGCAAGGATTTGCTTTATCTCTCTATTTGACACCTCAACTTGCCCACTAGACTGCGGATGGTAAGGAGTGGCTACATTGTGACGAACCCCATATTTTTCTAGCAACACCTTGAACAACTTGTTACAAAAGTGAGAACCTCCATCGCTGATAATTGCCCTAGGTGTACCAAATCTGGAGATGATACTCTTTTTCAGGAATGCGGTGACACTCTTTCCCTCATTGTTTGAAAGCGCAAGTGGTTCACCCATTTCGATACATAGTCAACCGCAACAAGAATATACTTCATCCCATGCGAACTCACAAATGGACCCATGAAGTCAAGGCCCCAAACATCAAATAACTTAATCACCAATATCTGATTCATAGGTAGCTCTTGCTCTTTTGAAATTCCTCCTTCTCTTTCGCAACGATCACAAGACTTGGCAAAATCATGATCATCTTGGTGGATGGTAGGCCAGTAGTACCCACACTGCAAAATTTTGTGAGCAGTTCGGATACCACTATGGTACCCACCAACAGGTGATTAATGACAACCTCTAGTATACTCATCATCTTAACCTCGGGCACACAACGGCGAATAATCTCATCAGCACAAATACAGAACAAGGCTCATCCCAAAATAATTTCTTCACATCAGACATGAATTTTTTTCTTTGGTGGAATGAAAAATTCGATCGAACCAAATCACTTGCCAAGTAATTAGCAAAATATGCGAACCAAGGGTTAAGATCATAAGATGCAGCCAATACTTGTTCATCAGGGAATGCATCATTAATCTCAACTACATTCTCGAACTTGATCATAGCTTCCTCATCTAATCTGGACAAATGATTGGCAACTTGATTTTCTATCCCCTTTCTATCTTTCACCTCAAACTCGAACTCTTGCAACAACAACACCCATCTAATCAACCTCGGTTTTGCATCATTTTTAACCATCAAATACCTCAATGCAGAATGGGCAGTATGTACTATGACCTTAGAACCAAGCAAGTAGGACCTAAATTTTTTGAATGCAAAAACCACAGTAAGGAGTTCCTGTTCAGTCACATTATAGATCTTTTGGGCCACATTCAGAGCTTTGTTGGCTTAGTAAATCGGATGAAGAATCTTTTCTCGCCTCTGGCCAAATACTACCCCAAGCACCACTTCGCTCGCATCACAGATAACTTCAAACGATTGTCCCCAATCCGGTGAAATAGTGATAGGTACAGAAGTTAACTTGGCATTTAACTATCTAAATGCTCTCAGACAAGCATCATCAAAATCGAACTTAGACTCCTTTTCAAACAGTTTGCACAATGGGTGTGCAATTTTAGAGAAATGTTTTATGAACCTCTGGTAGAAACATGCATGCCCAAGAAAACTCCTAACACCCTTTACAGAGATAGGTGGTGGAAGCTTTTCTTTGGCTCTATCAACCTCAATACCTTTCTCAGAAATCTGATGACCCAAAATAATACCTTATTTCACCATGAAGTGACACTTTTCCCAGTTGAGCACCAGATTGCACTCTTCACACTATTTCAGTACCTCAGCCAGATGCATCAAACAACCATCAAATGAGTCACCTACCACAGATAAGTCATCCATAAATACCTCAATAGTGTCCTCCACCATATCTGAAAATATTGACATCATACAACACTGGAAGGTCGCTGGAGCATTACACAACTCAAATGGCATCCTTTTAAATGCGAAAGTCCCATAGGAACAAGTGATTGTGGTCTTCTCTTGGTCATTCAGAGCCATGGAGATTTAATTGTAGCCCGAATACCAATCTAGAAAACAATACCAACATTTACCAGCGAGACAATCCAACATCTGATCCATGAACGACATAGGGAATTGGTTTTTCTCTGTCCATGCATTTAGCTTGCGGTAGTCCATACACACTCTCCAACCAGTCACTAGCCTCATTGGGACAAGCTCATTTTTAGCATTTGGAACCATGGTGATTCCCTCTTTCTTGGGCACACATTGAACATGACAAACCCAACTAGTATCACTAATGGGATAGATGACTCCAGCATCCAACCACTTAATGATCTCCTTTTTTCACAACCTCATGCATAGGGGAATTCAGTCTCATTTGGTGATCAATACTTGGCTTACTGTCCAACATGAGTTGGATTTTGTGAGAACAAATGTCTGGTGGAATACCAATAATATCTGCAATAGTCCATCCAATAGTCCTCTTAAAACTCTTTAAAACAGAAAAAAAAACCTCAACTTGCTCCTCGCTCAAATTCGCAGCAATGATTACCGGTAAAGTGCTATCTCTCCCCAAGAATACATACCTCAAGTGTTATGGTAGAGCCTTGAGTTCCAGTTTTGGAGGCTCTTCCACGGACGTTTTTGTAGGAGGGGATTCACGATTCTTCATATCTAACTCTAATCATTTTGGTTTGGAACGGAATTTGAACCTATCAAGTGCGGCAACTAATTCATCATAGTCTTCAATACTATCACCATCAAAATTCACCATTACCGTTGCCAGTGCATCAACACCCAACCTTTCTTCAGTAGACACATCAGAACCTTGCTCCACAATATGATTTACCACTGATACCGACTTAAGATCGCTTCACTTCTTCGTAGACCTACAAATATTAAAAGTCACCTCCTCATTATTCAGTCGAACTTCATGTGCCCTCTCTCCATATCCACTAAGGTATGCCCAGTAGCAAGGAATGGTTTCCCCAAGATAATGGGAACCTCAAAGTCAACCTCGCAATCAAGTATCACAAAATCTGCCAGAAAAATGAACGACTCCACTTTCACAAGGACATCTTGAAGCACATCAATTGGCTTCTTCGCAATTCTATCGGCAGTGAGTAGACGCATTGCAGTTGGTTTTGGAGCCCCTAAACCCAACTTCTTGTATATGGACAATGGCATAAAATTAATGTTGGTACCTAAATCGCACAAAGCTTTCGCAAAGTGTAACATCCCAATGGTACAAGGAATAATGAAAGCTCCGGGATCCTCTTTCTTTTGCACAAGTGACCTAGTAGCAATGGCACTGCAATGTTGCATTCTCTCATCATTCTCAAAACTCACAGCCCTTTTTTTGGTCACCAAATCTTTCATAAATTTTGCATACCCAGACATTTTCTCCAAGGCTATTATCAACGGAACATTGATGGAAAGTTGCTTCAACATAGTAATGAACCTGCGGTATTTACCCTCTTCAGTCTTCTTCACCAATCTCTGTGGGAATGGAGGCGGAGGTCTAAGCATATGAACAACTTTTTGGGTCACATCAACTTCCTTTTCATCACTATCTTTTGCGCCTTCAGTAACCTCAGTCTCATCTTCATCATTCTCTACCACTTTTTCAACCTAAGATGGCATAGGTGGATCAATGGTCTGCTTTTCTTCGCGAGTAATGACTGCCATATAATGCCCATCATTTTTCGAATTCTAGATGGTGTTGCTAGGAAGTGTGTCAGGCTGACATGGATTTTCATTGGTGGGCAACTGAATAAACTGATGCTCAAGTTGCTTGATCGACACTGCATAGGCCTCAACTTTTTGACCAATTCCAGACAAGTCATTTCGCATCTCTTTCACATTCTTATCAGTTGCATCAAACTTCTTCATCATCTTTTGCATCATATCCTCAATCTGTGACATACTATTACCATCCTCTCTATTACCAGGAGGAACATAGGGACCAACCTTATCATTCATGTTACCATAGTTGTTTCAGTTGTAGTTGTTGTCGTGATTGTAGTTCCCATCTTGGACATAGTTACCCTCACAGTTGTAGTTCCCCTCACAATTGTAGCCTCCATAGTTCCGACCTTGGTTTCCTTGACCTTGGTGCCAATTATCCAAGTTGGAACCTTGGGCGTTGGTTTGGAAACCCCCTGTCTGATCATTCACCAAATATGAATCCTCCTCATAGTAACATTCCTCAATTGGTGATGGTGGAGCTCTAGTTAAGTAGTTTACCGCATTCACTTTTCTGCACCTTCACTCACATGCTTTAATACCAAACCCAATTTTGTCCTCATTTGAGCCATCTCTTCACGAATATCATCATTGGCTTGTTTAGGTGCAGTTTGAACTGCAAATGTGTTTCGACTAGTGTTCACCTTTTTAGTGCTCCATGTCTTATTATTTTGAGAAATCTTCTCCAATTTTTCAGCAATCTCCTCAAAAGTGCACTCACCATATGACCCTCCAGCAATAGTATCAAGCACAAATTTTCCATTGTCATCCTGACCTCTATAGAAATACTCCTTTATTGTTTTATCATCTATGAGGTGATTCGAAACACTTCTGATGAACGTAGTGAACCTATCCCATGAACTACTTACAAACTCTACAGGTAGTGCTACGAAGTTATTCAGTTTATCCTTGTGATTTAGCTTCTTAGACACCGGGAAATACTTCGCCATGAACACCTTACACAATTGGTCCCATGTATGAATCGAATTATATGGAAGCTCAGAAAACCACACTGCAGCATCACCAGTCAATGATAGAGGGAAGACTCTAGAACCTATGACATTCATATCCAATTCTGGTCGTCCTACACAACTCTTACAGTCACTTCTCAACTTAGCCATGTGACCAGTGGATCTTCCGAAGCTAGACCAGAAAATAACCCTCTTGCTGTGAGCATCTGCATCAGACTGTTGGTCACCACAAATGTATTCCCGGGAGGTAGAGGAGGAAGAACAATGGGCCCTTCTGATTTAATTGTATTGTAGTCAACCCTGTAGTTATCATTCAACCTAGGCGCTGACAATTTTTGTACCCTCTCTGCATCTCGATTAGATTACCATCATGAACCTGAGCGTTCACATTAACAACTCCAGGAGGCTGCAATTCATCTCTATCATCATGTTACTTAATGATTGGATTATTATGGACCCCTTGATTATTTATTTTTCTCAATGTTTTTCTCAACTCTGGATCGTAGGGAGTCAATGGTTCGCCTCGACTCCGTGTACTTGGCATACACTAGAGTAGAAACATGTAGAAAAACAAAAACAAAAGCAAAATATAAAATCAAGAAATATTTGACTAAATTTCAATAATGTAGTTAAACTTAATCTAAAAGTCGTATTCCCCAGCAACGGCGCCAAAATTTGATACGCTCAAATTACACATCCCTAAAGAAGTATAAATGATCCTTGTCAAAAAAAGAATCCAACTTGTTGGTTGGGATCGATTCCACGAGGAATATGGTTCAGACTTAAACTTAACTCACTATTATATTCATTTAGTCAAACTATTTCTGAGACAAGTAACCGAAAGAGGGGAGGGGTTTGTAAGTAAGTAATAGATTGTTGATTAAGTAACTAGTAAGCAAGATTCAACTTTGGGTTATTAATATGAGAGAGAAACTATGGTATGTGTGTTCCCCACAAGCTCTTAACGATGTAATCCTAATAATAGTAATCTCTTCCTAGTGTTTTACATGCAAAGTTGGTAAGTTAGGTACCCCTAAGTGATTGGTCCTCCAAGTAGGGAATTTCACCACGCACCTTGGTCCGGCTACTGGTGTATGCTTTACTAAACCTTAACTTTTACCTCAGATTAGCCATCACATCAATGTATGGCATAGTTTTCACCCTCACTCCAATTGACATTAGACTATTAGATAGCATCCACTAAATCTCTGTTGTTAATTCTTTTCTCATTCACTATCTCCTTGGTCCAACAAGTAGAAATGAGACGAGTTCTAACACTGGTCACCGTTAAAAAGACTTGTAAATGAAAAAATGAACAATACATGCATAAACACTATTTAAGAATTACTTAATTATTATTCATACATTGTTAATGCTCATGGTTCCCACAACTCTAATTGTGGATTTAGCTACTCATGCTTGAAAGAACACAATTCATAATTTGATAAAAAGAATTCATGAACTTACAAGAAGAATTCATGAAACCCTAAATCTTCAATTGAATTTCAAAGTGAAAATTATATCAAACAAAATCCATAAATAAAATTCCTAAAGTTTGCAAGTTAATTCCCAAAACACCAAAAACTAGAAGCTTACAATAATGTCTAACCCCCAAAAATGAGGTTTAAAACTTCTATTTATAGAAAATAAGTCCTAAATAAAACAGGAAACAAAATAAGGAAATAAAGTGTTGGAACGCGACTTCTGTCAATAGCACAACCTACAGACCATGGATAGACCTACGGTCTATAGGTCACCCTCTGTGGTTCAACACGTAGAAGCTTTCATCAGGTACTAGAACCTTCAACTCTCAGATCATTAATGACAGACGTGCAGGACATACCGTGGGTTGACCTACGGTCTGTTGTCTTGCTTTGTGGTTCCACTCTTGTCAGACTTCCCTTATGTTCCACCTACGATGCCTCACCCACAGTTTGTGGACTGGTCTACGGTCCATCCTGACACTCCTGGACTAAGTACTGAAACTCATATCCCCAGACCAGTACCTACGACTAACCAGCCACGGCCTATCGTTGGACCTACGGTCCGTGGGTGGCTCCGTTGGTGGCCACTTATGAACTTTTCAGCTCACATCTTCATCAATCGCATCCAAGTCTATTTCCTACAAACAGTATACACAAAAATTAATTCTAACACAAAATATCCCTAGACACACACAAACTCTAAGTGAAATGCGTTAAAAATACCATAAACTCACGATATATCACGTACCATGGCCCAGAAACAAGCTCCAACCTACCCAAGGAAGGGCAAGTCCAAATCAGTCTCCCCTTCCTGACATCTGATAGATGAGGACACTGATCAAGAGTACATCCCAGAGACCACCATACGCTCCCCTAATTCCCCCAGGACCACGAGAAATAGGAACATGCATGTTATTTCATCCAGTGATGAGGTCGAGGTCACTGCTTCCCAGTCTAATGAAGAGGCTTTATCTGCAGCTGAGTCGCAGTCCAGCTCTGAGTCGCATTCCAGCTCTAGTTCCAGTATTGCCCACATCTTCCTCTGATGCCCTTGTACCACCCAGAGATAAACCAGTTCCTAATGCTTCGGAACCGAACATGTGGTGCGTCAGGGGACAATACCAATCTATTCTGATGCCAAGGTTGTTAATGAAAATCAAAATTTGGCCCGCATTATTACTGAGGAGCGTCAAGGAGTTGTTCAGGAGGCGCAGGTATGAGTGGATGGCACGGGTCCTGGAAAGTTTAGTGAAGAGATGGCTCGATAGTTCTATGTTTCCTACGCTACCACTATTTGTAACTCTATATCTAAACGGGCCAAGCTCGTAGCTCAGTCCCCACTTCAGGTCACTTTGTTGTGAAATTTCTCTGTCGACATCTCCGAGACTACTATCCATATGCTCATCTATGGCCCAGCCCACACTCTGCCTATTAATACAGTAGAGTATTACTACAGGATGGGTATTATTTAGAGCGGGCATTTCAGAGAAATGCTGAGTAGAGATAGACATTACTTCGGTGGATGGCCCATCACATTATAGATGAGAGAGAGCGTACTGAGTGGGTGCATAATATGACTTTGCCTATCAAGAAGGCTACTCTAAGCTTCACTACAAAGTTCTTTTAAACTATTTTGCGTACCAGACTATCCCCTACTCAGGCGGACTACGTGGTTACTTGGGATAGAGTTGTGATGTTGGCAGCACTTGTGGCAGGACTTGAGATGACTTCGCCCGGATTCTGATCGCTGAGATTCATGAGAGGGCCTTTAAGACCACCATCACATTTCCTTTTTCTTGTCTCATATTTCATTTGTGCAGGGCTGCTAGGGTACCTATTTGACATTGTGATAGTTTGATAGAGGTCACCAAGACTGTGGACATTATCCTCATTAGAGATGATGTGAACCTTGCTACACCACAGAGGGATCCCTAGGTTGACCTACCACCCTTAGGTGTTGATCTTGTTGTTGATGTGGATAAGATCTAGGTTGATGAAAGTGTCGTTCCTCCCATGGCTACGGATGCACATGCTCCACCTTTTACTGCCACTAGCCAGGCAACAAGCTCATCCTGAGCCACTCCCTCTTTAGGGTCCACTGTAATTCCTCTTACCCGAGTGCAGAAGTTAGAGACACAGATGGCCATGCTGCTGCAACACATGAGGCCTTGGATGTTGTGATCTGTTGAGGACTTTGAGGCTCGTATGGAGCAGATGATGGAAAGAAGATTCAAGTGGTCCATAAATGCCTAGATGCCTTTGAGTTGAGGGTTCTAGAGAGGCCTGCCCCTACTATTGATATGACCACTTTCCAGAACAAGTTGTATAAGTTTTGGTCTGATGTTGATGCTCTTTTAGGCTCGACTGAGACTGTCCCAGAGGTTGCCCCTGCTGCTGAGGAGGATGAGGTGGTGATGACATCCCTCTTTGGTGACACTATTCCACCACCTGATCCTTCATGTGCTGATGTGAAGCGCCGCCATTCTGATCACATTTCAGCTACTGAGGAGGCCCACCGAGCTAAGAAGAGGGAGAGGCAGAAGCTTGAGGCATCCCAAAGGTACTCCATTCTTGATGAGGAGATGCGGTAGAAAAAGGCATGCGAGATAGGTGTTGGTCCATCAGATTCGAG
The DNA here is from genome assembly GCA_029582725.1 of Solanum chiquidenum. NCBI lineage: Eukaryota > Viridiplantae > Streptophyta > Magnoliopsida > Solanales > Solanaceae > Solanum > Solanum chiquidenum. Next base: position 22,615 of record JAJOOS010013832.1, read on the forward strand.
GATCACTATTGAGGGTGTTCCCACTGTTGATGAGGGCGCTCCTGATGGCGTTCCTACTGTTGATCCAGTGGGTTCTGAGAAATCGGATCCACCCGCTTCTTGATGGGTCTTCGGTGCATATGCGCCATAGGTTTGCTTCACCCTATGCTTTTTTTTTATTATCTGTGCATTGAGGGAAATTAAACCATATTTTGTTTGGGGGTGGGGTAAATGGATTGTGAGTAATAGGGTGAAGTCTGAGTAACCCAACTCGTAATCCTCCTTTGGGTTTTTTTTTTGCCTGTGTTCTTTTCCCCCAAGGGACTGTTTTACTTTTATGTTGAACCGGCATGTTTAGGATTGTATATGTAGAAGTAGGTAGAAAAATTAAAGCATGATGGTATAAGAAGAATGAAATTGATACCTGTCCAAAATTTTGAAATATGCTAGATCTATAGGTTCAATGAGTTGAATGTGTTGGATCTTCATATGACATAACAAGGAACCAGTACGATAGCATGACTTAAGCTAAAACTTGAACTGGGTAATTCAATAATCCGGTAATGCAACAATGTGCCAAGTGTGTGAGATGATTTTGGTTGTTCATGCCTTGTGTGTCAATCTAGAACTTGCCCCGTTGGTCCTGTTAAGATAATCTAGGCTAGGAATTGGGAGATGATCATTGACTCTTGTTCAAATGAGTCCACTAACGCCTAAAATGATCCAACCAAAAGAAATAAATGCTCCCTTTGATCCAAATGTTTGAGCCTAATGTAGACCACTGCTTTCAATAGACCTAACTCACCTTCCCTAAAAGATTATTTTGGCCCTGGTCCTTTCTTGGACATGTACACATTAACTTAGGCCAAAACCTAAGTTGAAGGTGGCTAATTCAAAAAGGTACCTTAATCTTGGCCCTGATCCGACATCGGATATTGTGCACCTCAACTCATGCAAAATACATAAGTTAAGGGTGGCTACAAAAAAGAAAACCGAAAGAAAAGGGTATGAAAAGAGTTGTGTGCAAAAGAAAGAAAAAAATAGAAAAATATGTGATTGAAGTTAAAAGAAACAAAAAGAAGAATCATAAAGATTGTTGAAAAAAAAACAAAAAAAGTGAAAAAGAAGAGCGATAAAGTCAAAGTCACATGTGAGGTCACTAGTTACATTGTTGGAAAGTTGGTACCTTGGCGATTGTTGAAAGTGTATGTGGTGATGTCTCTTGGTCTGTCTATGTCATGTGTTGATCCGTATGAGTTAGCTTATTGAGTCTGAATGAAAATATTTGCACTAAGTGATGGAATTGATTGAGACAGCCATATGATTGCTTGAGTTTGTATGTTTGCTTCTACAAAAGTGTCGTTTAGAGTTTTAGTGTGTTGTTTGAGGACAAACAACAAGTTTAAGTTGAGGGTGTTGATATACCGTGAGTTTACGGTAGTTTTTGATAAGTTTTACTTAGATTTTTTGTGTGTCTTGGGCTATTTCGTTGTTGGAAATAATGGTTTTATGTAATTCTTGCAGGAAATAAGTTCGGATGCGGTTGTTGGAGATAAGAGCTGAAAATTGCAGAAGTGGCCACCGACGGAGCAAACCACGGACCATAGGTCCATTGACGGGCCGTAGATGGACAGTCGTAGGTCCTGGTCAGAAAGCTGAGTTTCAGTACTCAAACAACGAAGTGACAGGAGGGACCGTAGTCCAATCGACAGACCGTAGGTGGGCAAACGTTGATGAAGGTTCAAGGAAATCTGACCAAGTGTGGAACCAATGAAGCATCGACGGACCGTAGGTCGACCCACGGGCCGTCCTGCACATTCGTTGTTGGTGATCAGAAAGTTGAAGTTCCAGTACTTGAACCACGGAAGCAAGTGACGGACCGTAGTCCAATCCACGGACCGTAGGTGGAGTCGTCTTTTGAAGGCCCTACAAATATTGCACAAGTATGGAACCACGGAGGATAACCTACGGACCGTAAGTCGACCCACGGTCCGTAGGTCCAGTCGTCAACAGAAATCGCATCCGAGCAGTTATTTCCTTATTTTGTTTCCTACTAAGTTTGGGATTTGTTTTCTATAAATATTAGTTGTAATTTCAATTTTGGGGGGTTAGACATTATTGTAAGGTTTTAGTTTTTGGTCTTTTGGAATTATTTTGCAAACTTTGAGCAATTTAATTTCCGAAAGTTGGTTTATGCAAAAACGCTTTTGAATTTCAATTAAAGATTTGGGTTTTCATCTATTCTAACTGTAAGTTCATGAATTCTTTTAACCTAATTATGAATTGTGAACTATCAAGCATGAGTAACTAAATCCACAACTAGGGTTGTGGGAACCATGAGCAATAAACAAAGTACGAGTAATAATTAAGTAATTCTTGAATAGTATTTATGCATGTATTGTTAATCATTTCGTTTAGAAGACTTTTTAACGGTTACAAACGTTAGAACTCGCCTCGTTCCTACTTGCCAGACCAAGGAGGTAATGAATGAGAGAAGGATTAAACATCATAGATTTAGTGGATGCTATCTAATAGATTATTTCAATCGAAGTGAGGATGCAAACTAAACTAAATTGATATGATGACTAATCTGGGGTAAAGGTAAGGGTTAGTAAAGCATACACCCGTTGTAACGACCGGGTTCCGTCATTATAGAAAACAATGGAAAAAAATTTTGGGTCGGAAAACTTTTTCGTAATAACTTGAAATTTCTCAACCTAGTCTAGATTTGGATGAAATCGGAGTTATTAAGGTGTAGGGAAATCTGGTAACAACCGGGTGAATTATTTATGATTTTGATTACATGAGTAGTAAGATAAGTCGTTAAGGAACCCGTACGACTTTACAGAATTGAATTCGGTTAAGTAGAACTCCCGAAATCGATCTTAGCGTGAACGGTATTTTTTTAGCGTCGTTGGTTAAAGGTGTGTTGTGAAATGGGGATCTTGGAATTATTAAAATAGCTCACTGGTTCCGTGCAAGCCGCTGGGGAGGCATTTCTACCGCCAAAGCGGGGTCGCTGTAGCGGGGTGAGGACCACTGTAGTGGGGTGAGGACCACTGTGGCAGGTTCGACGCGACTTAAGGTCGTAAATAAACCCCAATTCTGCACTTTTAGAGTTTTAGAGCTAAGGAACGAACTCAGGCGACTCTTGACATTTTTCCATCATTCTTGTGGCTAAAGGTAAGCTTTTAACTCTCTGAATCCATTTTTTTATCCGTAGAACGTAATAGAATGGATAATAATCGATGGGGGAGGGTTTTCATATAGATTCTATGGTGGAAACAACCTTATATTGGGTGCTTGGGATCATGGGTATGATCTAGGGTTCATAGAATTGTTAGCAATTCGGGTAATTAGTGAATGTTTATTGATTCTCGAGTTATTATGATTATTTGTAGACCAAGAACAAGCGGAACGAATCCGGAAAGGGAAGGATCAAGTTTCTTAGGGTTTCAAGCTTGTTTCAAGGTAGGTGATGGTTGTGATTCTATGATTGTGTGATGTATGTTTGTTCTTGCTTCATTATGATACATGTATGTATGGGAATGTTGCATTATTGATCACACTTGTTGTAAATGAGATAGATGAATAACTATATGCCTTGAATCACTTCTTGATTGTATGACTATTAAGAATGTACTTGTGATTATGATTGTGGTGTGTTGATTGGATCGAATACCGCGTTTCGGTATACTAATTGGGATCGGTTGCCACGTTTTGACATAATTATGGGATCCGTTGCCACGTTCTGGCATAAACATTGGATCGGGTACCACGTTCCGGTATGCTAATAGTTTGGGTTTGGGGTCCATGAGAGGACCAATGACTTGTTATAAATGTATATTGTTGAGCATGTGATAATCAATATTGTATATGTTCGGTATTTTGCATGTTTATAATGTTATATTGATTTGCTTATGTTACACTTAGTGGGATAGCCGTGTGATCCTACCAGTACACTATAGATGTGTATTGATACTACACTTGCTCTTTCTTTGTTGAGTACAGGGCATATTCAAGCAGCTATTGACAGAGCTTGCTTAAAATATCAATGATCATCATTCGAATTCAGGGATGATCCAGTTCTTCTAGGCTACCATGAGTTCTCCTTTTGTCTATGACCACATTTTGGACTTAGACTTTTCTAGTTAGTTGTTAGTTCCTTAGTTTGGGGTTGTGACCCTTCTTGTTTAGACTTTGGTTCATTGTTAGATGTTTTGGTACATTGACTTTCAGGTTCTAGGGATATTTTTTCCGCATTGTTAGTTGTTAGATCTTTTGAAAGTTTACAGGAGCTTTAATTTTTAGATATTATTCCTGCTTCCGTATCCTTAATGCTTTAGTTTTTGGTTAGTTGCTTGGTTTGGGTTGTAGTAGTGGTTCTCCCACCGGAGGGTTAGTGTGGTGCCAATCACGACGGTCTTGGTCGTGACACCCGTAGACGAACCAAGTTGCATGGTGAAATTCCCTATTTGGAGGACCAATCACTTAGGGATACCTAACTTACGAACCTTGCATGTCAAACACTAGGATATGATTACTATTATTAGGATTACTGCGTTAAGAGCTTGTGGGGAACACATATACCCTAGTTTCCATCTTATATTGATAACTCAAATTGTGAATCGTGTTTACTTGTTACTTAATCATTCTAATTAACAATATGTTACTTATTGACACCAAACTCCCCCTGTTACTTTTCTTGGATATAGTTTGACTAAAAAGAGATAATTGTGAGTTAAGTTTAATTCTAAACCATATTCCTCTTGGGATCGACCCCAACCTACAAGTTGGGTTCTTTATTTGACAATGACCGCTTATGCTTCTTTAATAGAGGTGTAATTTGAGAGTATCATATACCACTGCCGATTTAAAAATTACACTTACTACATTAATCCAACATGTAGTATTTTAGTTTCCTGATTCGAATATTGTATTTGCTCATTAGTTTATTATTTTTATTTATGTATTTTAAATTAATTTATAATTAAGAGTGTATTCTTTTTATTAGGTCGTACTTTCTATCATAAAAATGATAAAAAATTTAAATTTAGTAATATTAATGGATTTTAAGGGGATAAAAAGTTTTTATGGGTGATCTATCTGCAAAATGTTTTAAAATAAAAAAAAGAATGATAACGCCTTTTGAAGTATATTTGATTACTTAACATTATGTTGTAATCTTTTATGGTCCGAACAATATGTATTGAAGTCACAATTAACATTTTTCTTCTTTTACGTTTATTTCTAATTTGCCTTTTAATTTTATGAACTTTTCAAGTGTATCTTTTACTAGTTAACATATCCGCGCTTCGCGCGGTCATAAGAAAATTCAAAATTATTAATCTTTCATTTTATGAAAATAAAAATACTTATAAACAACATACATTTGGATATTCATTCAAAAATGTGAATGATAACAAAGATCTAAGAAATATTAACGTATATAGAACTCAAATTAAACTACATCAAGGAAAGCTACCTAAAGATAAATGGTAATACATTTTTTTTTAAGCAGTACTTTGAACTCTTGTGGTCAAGATCATTAGCCTCCTCAAGGACTTTTAGGTAGCCTCCTCAAGGACTTTTAGGTAGCCTCCTCAAGGGCTTTTAGGTAGCCTCCTCAAGGACATTTTCATATCACCTATATAATTTGAATAGAACAAAATAACCTTTTAGATTAATTATGTGTAAAAATGAAGATTTTTGGTAAGAAAAAAATTTGTATAGGGCTAGAAAACCATCTTTCCTGCTATAAGAAGTTTTTTGTTACTCTCTAATAATATTTTTTGATATTTAATATAAAAGAGAAATGGGTAACTAAACGCGTAATGTGATGTTCATCAACTCTACCGAGGGAAACTTCACAAACTGAGAAAAAGTTCATACTACGATGTTTTGTTGGCAATAAAAGAGCACAACTATGACTTATGAGGACATGAATATTATCCCAATGACCCACCTTCCAACATCAAATATAAGATAAAACTTTTTATTGATAGTGAAAAGTACTATAAAATTTCCCTCAAGGTACCTATATATACAAGTCAC
>JAJOOS010013833.1:0-14009 GCA_029582725.1 Solanum chiquidenum
TTTGTTTAATGGAAAATTACAAAACATTGAAGTAATTTTTAGCTAGCCATTAATTTGATGGTTAATCGATTGTTGAGAGAAACCACTTTTCAGTGCAAATTTGATTCATGAGTTAATATAAGAATTCAGTAAGGAACACGTTAGTTGGAAGCTATCTTATTAATGAAGTTAACCAAGCTTTTGGTTTGCAGCATTTCGTTTTCTAGCATCATTAGGAAATGAGATTTTAGAGCTTAATAAATGAGACAAACTGGGAAAGAAGGATGTGTTAACAACAGTACTATACCACAGAGAGAACTTGGAGAGGTCAATATAATTGATTAGATCGAGTTATGTTAGCGGGGCGGGGGGGGGGGTTATATCATAATTGGGTCTAGTTTAAATTGAATGAATTATTTTAATCTTTGCCGTTCATGTGTCCTTCAGTTAGATATAAGGGTAAATCAGTACCAAAGTATGATGTGAGGGATATATTTAGCCCGAAAGTATAACAAGAGGGGTATATTTAACCCGAAAGGATATATTTAAACTATTTCCAATAGTATAGGAGTATATTTGACCCTTTGCCCTTTTTAAAATTATCCAAATTGGTCGAATTTGCTTTTTCTTCTTCATTTCCTTTAGTCATTAATGACTTTTTCTTCCGCCTCCTTCTTAATTTTCCATGATCGATCAACCATTAAAGTTTCAAAATTTACTTAACGACATATTGGCAAATATGAATCATTTTGACCGAATTATTTATCAAAAAATATTTGGAACATCAAGAGAATTTCATATCTAAAATTTAAAACGGTTTAATAGAGACTTTGAGTTGGACGGAATTGAATTGTCAATATATACGTCATGTATAGTTAATGTATGTACTTCATGTATAGTTAAGCTAAATTCAGATTTTGAATGTATCATAATGTATAATCAATGTATAGGTAGCTTATATTCAACTTTTTGAGAGTATCATAATATACTTTTTATTACTTTGACTATTTTTAACTTGAATAAAAATATGACTATATATATACCGTGGTTTTAATGCCGCTACAGAAATGTTACTTTTTAGATGTCAAGTAGAAAAAGAAGAAGATAATATATAATTATATATGGTTAAATATTGAATAATCAAATTAAATCGAATCAAAATCAATAATAACTAAATCAATAAATATTTATTATATTTAGCTTGATTTGATTTTAAAATCAACTATGATTTGATTTTGATTTTGATTTTGATTTTAACCAAAACTCAATCCAGACCAAATTGTAAACCCCCCCCCCCCTCCCCCCTAATATAGTATAACAATGTTTTGCCAGTTTTGGAATTGGAAAGAGCATATGAAACTAGAAAAGCATTAAAGATGATTTAACTTTGTTATTGTTTCTAGCTAAAATTATTTTGTAAGACTTATCAATTCCAAATGTCAAAAATAACATAGGCACATTTGAACCTAGTTTACTTCTAAATTAATTTATGATTCACCTTAATGGAAGTGCATAAAAAAAACTAAAAAAACTTAAAGCATATATAAAAGAGTTATAATAAGCAAAAGCAAACCAATAAAGAGTTATTACAAGGTACCGTGAATTTTCAATAATTGTTAACTAAAAAAGAACGTGAATATCCTTTTATTCAACGAGGAAATTAAAGAGGAAATAATTCAGCATTTGAGACAATAACAATGAAGTTTGTAGGGGGAACTCATCAAGTCTATAGGCCAAGCTAGAGGGACTAAAGGGGTTCATTCTATCAGAAAAACACAATACATATATAAAATCATATTATATATATATATATATAGTAGAGGATAAGCCTAGCTAACTTCTTGATAAAAATTCTATCTCCATCACTTCTTGTATGATTCATTCGATCAAGTTTTTTGTTTTAATTATGGTGATGGTTGCACATGTAGTATCCACACTAACTTGCGTACACCTCGACTATTTTGTGACCGGTACCTAATTGTAGTGTACGTAATTCTCTTCATGGCTAAAGACTGATCAGCTTCCTGCATAAAGAAAAATAAATATTTCATGATTTAGTATTTTTCTTGATAAATAATATTGATACTTTTAGTTTTGTTCCTTCCACTTAATGAAATTGGGATGAGGGTAACCATATTTTAATTGAGTCAATTTTTCAGTTGATCACTCAATTAATACTTATAATCATGAGAAATTTATTTTCTTTATCAAAGAAAATTGAGATAAAAATATGACTTTCTAAAATAATAATTATTACTGTGATAAAAGAAATCAATCCTGTTTTAATACTCTATATGAAAATTATCGTGCATATGAGAGGCCACCAACTAAAAGATGGACTCTAATCAAAATATGTTTCAATTCAGATTAATAAGATGTGAAATTGTAAAAAAAAGAAGAAAAAAATAATACAGGATGGATTAGTTAAGCCAATGAATTCAGATACAGACAGTTATATTTTTTTATATAGAGAAAATGTTCTTATCATCTAGTAGGTAGTAAATGCCAAAGATGGCAACAACCATCCATCAATTTGATATCAATTAAATTAAATTTGAATTATTTTGTGTGTCTTAATTTGAGTTACACAATAAATACTCGATATATTCACCTTTTTATTGTTTTCCTTTTATTACTTTCTATATTATGATTTTTAACAAAAATATATGTATTGCATTATCAATAATATCCTTTGAATACAATTTTAAACATAGCATATCATTACCATAACTGATTAAATGGAAATATTGAAATTAACAAATTAATAAATATAAAAGAGTGGCATTATGCTTGGAATAACTTATAAATGGAATTTATACAACACATAAATTGAAATAGAGAAAGTAAAAGATTAGTATTATATTGCAGAATTGCAAATTAGAGATCTGAAAAGATTAGGCCTAGCTGAAAAAATAAACAAGTGAATAATAAAAAAAACTGGATAAATGAAAATACCTGAAGAAATAATAATGAAACATTTACATCTTTTGTTATTTGAATTTCATATTTTCATTTCACCAATCACATCTTCTTTATAGAAATTCTCAAGTTGCAAATGGTATTGAAGGGCTATTATTTCAATGGATTCCTTTTATAGGTTCATTGAACCTGGTCATCCTCTTTTCCACTTAAATAATTCTAGTCGAAATATCTCTACAACCGTTGGTTTCTATAACGACATTTCATTATAACAGTAAGGCTTTAGAATCGATTTTGACATCATTTATATTATACAACTTTTTATAATGATATTGATTTTATTATAGTAATCGAGAAATATTTGAATAAATAATGTTATTATAAAGTGATACTGTTTGAGCTGACACTTCACGACGTATTATCAACGCTAGAATGGCAAGCACTCAACTTTTGTACTTTTCTCACATTAAAAAATGAATGGTGAGTCATATAGGGATAAAGTGCATGACCTAATTGTTATTTTCAGAAAGATTCTTTACCTAATTATTATTTTATTTAGCTTCATTAGAACATATTTTTAGTTTTCTAATATAAAAATTATTAGACATGGATTGATCAACCCATAAATGGTATGAGATAGAGGATAAAATTAGAGTGCATTTTTCTCCATAATTACTAATTAGTGCCATAACAAGATACTTACTACACTTGGTTATATTTTGTGTAACAAAATTAAGAGCCTCCTTGTTTGTAATTAGCTTATTTTTGTTTAATCCTATCTTTACTAATATTTTGCTACATTTAGTTTATTCGTTGTGCAAATATATATATAAAGAAATAATTTCCATCACTATTTAATATATTTGTTGTATCAAAGAAAATATCCATGTTAATTGATTTTGAGTGATAAGCGAGATCACATTGTTTCTAAGTTGTACCATTAAAAACAATAGAAACTTTAAATTTTAAAATAGAAGAACACAAGTTGTTAATGGTACAATTTCTTATATAAATAATAAAAGAATTTTCATAAATTTGTTACCATTACACAACTTGTTACCATTATTGGGTGATAATTTACGAGAATCAGAACCAAAAAAAGAAATGAGTGATCTCATTTATCATATGAAGAAATATATCCTAATCATTATAAAATTGATCCAAAACTATCGGCCAAATGGTCCATATTTGTTCCTGAAATTTGCCCTTGCATTACTTGAAATGATTTATTTTTAATACTCAATTGTGTTATTGTAATAATTTGCTAGAATTATTAATTCATATTCATGAATAATTTTTGGTGTTACCAGCCAATTTCTTTTACAACAAATATTATTTTGGTGCGAAGAGGAGAAAAGAGATGAAATTGTTTAAGTCAAGCAATCTCGCAAAAAAGGATAAATAATTGGAAAGTTTATAAACTGATAAGAGTGTATTCCTTATTCAAAATTTTGCTTCGATCAATTAAATCTTAACCATTAATTTTAACAGGGCCAAGTGCACCAACAAAACTGAGTGGGAAAAGCAACATTGTCTCTGCAGCTAGCTTTTACATCAAAACCGTGCTTTTGTTGACATGCTACCCAACAATTGCCCTGCGCCACCTCTCCTCGGCAATGCGTTGTCACCCATGGAAGCCCTTCGCTACATTCTTTAGCCTCAATCCCATTAACTGCATCAACAATTTCGTTAGAAGACGGAAACTACTCAAATATATATTTAAGAAACTATTTTAAATGTTCATTCAAAACTTAAGATATTGCTCTAATCAATTATAGTGTAAAAGAGTGAAGAAGTAAATACCTGAGAGAAGAAAAATAAAGAGAAAAACACCATAAAAGAATTTTGAGATATTGAACTCTGCCATTTATTTATTATTTTTGAGGTATTGAAATTGTGTCTAATTAACCATTCTTTGTCAAATCTTATATAGCTAGGGAAGGTTCAGAATATTTATGGAAAATTAATTATTTTTCTTTGGTGATAGTGTTTGATCATAAATTTTGAAAGTGAATTTTAAAAATTTGTTTCTAAATATTCTTTTGACCATGAAAATATACACTTTTCCTTTTACATTTAGACCAAAATAGATGAAAAAGATCTTCATTATCAATGTTTCAAAAAATTAATGAATTACACCTTTCTAAATAATTTTGCCTAATCCGTGATCTCATAGGGTTGGATTAAGATTTTTGTAGCCCATTTAAAAGAGAGTTTTTTAGCCCGATCCGGATAAACTTGCTGATTTGTGAAGCTTGAGCAATATGGGATAACATATATTATTTGAAAATTACGTTAAAAGTACCCTAAATCACAAAAAATAACAATTGAAAATATGTAAAAAAAAATTATATATATATTAAAAAATTGATTAATTCTCAAAAAATTTACATGTGCCACATAAATCACAAAAATCAACAACTTAAAATATTTAAACAAATATTAAAAATTAGTTAACTCTCAAAATATCGTACGTGTCACATATATTATTGAAAAGTACGTTAAAATATAGAAAAATTCAATTAATTTTCCTAATTCTATTTATGTCACATAAATTAAAGCAAATAAAGTAATACATATTGGACCCGGACTTACCTGAACTTTTGTATCTCTATAGTAATAAGTTACTAGCTACTCGTAATTCACTATTATCCTTTTTAAAAGAGATTTTTATTTTATTTTATTTTATTTTCTTATAAACGGTCTAAAATCTTAATTACTCCACCAAATATTGTTGATTATAAAAATGAATCAAACATGGACTATGAGAATAGTAGTATTGCATGTGACGGTGTATATAATTGGATTGATTCAGGTTTTTCAACTATCAAATTAAATTATTTGTGTCGAATTTTTTAAATTTATAAATCGAATCAAACTAATAAAACTCAGATTTCTCAACCTCATTTTTTTTGGATTTTTAGGTTTTTCCGCTAAAGTATTCATACAAACATATAATTAAGTGTGCTCCAAATATTTCTTTAGTCCTACCAAAATACAACTATCTAAGGTGTTTCTTAATAAAGTAACACAAAATATGAGATAGAGTGATGACATCAAAATATTCAACAAAAAATATGATGAAATTGTGCTAATTACCAAAAAAAAAAAGAAATTGCATAAAATAAATATTGCAAATTAATAAGTCATAACGAAAATGATCAAAATATAAAAGTACTAAATCATGCTTAAAAATAATTTAATATGTATTAGTTACATGATTAAACATTAAAGAAAAATTAAAATTAGGTAATGTATTTTAAATGTCTTAATCAATGTAAAACTAAATAACAAATATTTAACATTATTAACATTCTTAGTGTTGACATTTTTTTAAGTTAGTATTAGATCCTGTTTGACATTGTTATTGGGAGCCAAAAGCACTTATTTTGAGAAAAAACACTTTTTTTTTTGAAAAAATAGGTGTTTGACAAACCTATAAAAGTGCTTTTAAATAGAAGCAGAAACAGTTTTTCTGCTGTTGGAAAGAAGTGAATTTTTTTTGCTTTTTTAAAAAAGCGGAAGCAAAACGCGCTCGGATGAGAATTATGTAAGCGCAGTTAGCTCCAGAATGTCGAGTTTGGTTTAGTTTGACCCTTCGTTCGTGTCCCGAGGCTTTTGAGCTTTTTCCGAGCCCCTTTGTAGTTTTTGACAAAATGGTGGTTGGGTATGGGACCCACTTTTGTTGAGATGACCTCGTATGAAAGTTTTGACTACGCCATTGAGTCTCGAATATCAAATTTGGTAAGGTTGCATATCTCATTTCGGAGTGTGCACGGGGTTCTGAACGAGTTCGGAGCGCCCCATCGGAGTTTTCTGGTGTATATATGCAGAAAAATCAGCACCCTTTTTGAAAACTAAAAAAACTCATATCTCACTCATTTCTTGGCCAAATAAGGAGATTCGAAGTGCGAAAGCTTCATTTTTTTGTGACTTCGCTGTAGAGTGTTCGGAAGTTATCGGAAGTGCATCGTTCGAGGTAAAAATAGCGTTAAACCAGACTGCTTTGCCTTTTTCGAGTCTTTATTTTTGGCCTTCTTGTTTTGGTCATATATATCTTGCTCATTTTAGCTCGATTTTGGGTGATTCAAAGTTCCACGTGTCGGGAATTATTGAGGCTATGTCGTGGAGAGTTCAAGGAGTGTTGGGCACCCTTCGATTCTTGTAAATTTTGAGTTTTACCTGCTGCATGCTTTTCTTTTAAGTTAGTTAAGTGCATTTTTTTTTCGCATGTTAGGTTTTGCTGCGTTTTGTGTCCCGAATTGTGTTTCATTTGAGAATACACGTTTGGGGTACTGTTTTGGATCTTTTGGTGGAGTCAATTTCAAAAAGTTTGGTGCGGATCCCACGATTTCCGTTTCGACTCCAAAATTGATCCATCTCCGTTTGTTGTGATTTTGGTGTCTAAATGGCCGTACTAACGTTGTGATCCTATATTTGATAGCGTGACAATGTTCAAAGGCCGTTCGGGAAGGAAAAGCTCCGGCAAAGTGATTTGGAGCGCGCGCGATCCGCCTAAAGGTAGGCCACGACTTCCTTTCTGTTAGATTGAGCTTAATTATGTAAAAACATGTGGATTGGGGTGAATTAGGGGTGGGTACCATTTTCTTACTTTACTTTGATTAGATACCTTATGTTAGGATTGATTGATCATATTTCGGGCGTAGTACCATGTTAGTCGGGTTAGTAGAATTGCATGCTTAATTATGTGCTAAATGCTATTGTATGCTTATATACTATGTATTGTATGCTTTGTTCATCATCAACTGTGAGAATGATGTCCTTAGTCTAGGTGTTTTATTTAAAAATAATTATTAGACTGGTTTTAAGAGTCGCCACTTAATTTTTAAAGTAAAATTAATTATTTTTTTCAAAAGATTAAAAACAGAAAATCTAATGAAAAATAATTAAGGGATTCGGGGTTCATATTAGCATTTCAGGAAGGGTTTGAAAGCACCCAAAATGCCCCTTAACACGCGATTATTTGGTAATTAACTATTTGACTAATTATTTTAAGAAATCAAGCAACTTAATTAAAATTGAGAAAATAACAATTTTAAAACCTAAAATCATTCTGAAGGGGAAGAAAAATATTATAAGGGCATTAATTAAGTGAAATATCTCGAAGTAATTTAAGGAAGAAAACAAATACCTTTTCAATTTTTAAGAAAATATAAGTAAATCGATTTAAAGTGGTTATCTTTTGGGGCATTGATTTAGGGAACAACCTTAGAATTAACTAGCAAATAAGCAAATAATGACAATTAAACAAACATAAAACATAAGTAACAAGGAGAGAGAGATTTGGGACCAAGTCTGGTTTTCTGTCCGCCTGGGCCAGTACTTGGGCCTATTTTCATTTTTGGGCCTTCAGCCCATTCACGTCATTTGTACATGTCTTAGTCTAATATAAAGAAATGTCTTTCTTTTTAGACCTTAGGCTCATCTCTTCCACCTGTCCTAAATTCTAACAAAGATAATAATAGATAAAATGACAAAGGCTTAGGCCCAAAACAACAAAATACGACTTCTTAAAAATAAGGGTGGGCCTTTTGGCCCAAATCTCTTCAATTTTTTATCTGTTGCATATTCTTTCAACTCTGGGACCTGTTCGTCGATTTAATGGCTGACCGACTCGAAAAAGCAAAATTTAAGCCTTTATGGCTCTCCCGAAATGCAAAGGGAAGGAGGAGTTCGTAGTGAACTTGGACAGATTTCACATGAGGCAAAAGAAAATGAAAACCAAAGTTAGAAATTCAAATGAAGATATCTCAGACAATAACATTTAAACCAAGATGGGTATCAGCTAAAGAATAACATGGTATATGTACACTTCCTCAGCCTTAAGAGAAATGGAATGAAAATAATAAACGAAGTACTGGCAACAAATAATGAATTCAACAAATATTAATAAATGGAAAGGAAAAAACTAAAAGAAAACTAAAGCCATGCTATAGTGACCCAACTCTTCATATTCAAGTTATTGCTTCAACTAACCTACTATTTCATTAACAAATTGATAATTAATTGAAGAGGACAAGCAATAAACAAATAGAGCCATATTTAAACTCTAAACTAGAAGCCAAAGAATTGGAAAAAATCAACAAAAATTGAGCTAAAAAACAAAAAAACAAAAACAATGAAGGGCAGTGACTACTATTTCAATAGTCATTGGCACCAATTAATATGAAAAAATAATTGCAATTAGGCCACCTAATCAAACAAGCCATATATTCACCGAGCCCTCACATAAACAGAAAGCAATAATCTGAATCAAATTTAAAAGAGTGATAGGAGAAGATAAATTTCAAATCGGCCGAGCATGGATGCAAATGAACATGATCAAAACAAACAACTAAAGACTCAAAACAAACAACAATAAGGATAGTAAATGAACTCAAAATCTTGACGTCTTTATTCACTCATCCAACTCGAGGTGAAAGAATGAAGAGTGCGATGTCAAATACTAAATGTTGTTACAAATTCACCACGACCAAAAATAGGCTAAAAAGAGTAAAACAGTTTGAAAACTAAACAAAATGCGGCTATGAAAACCCGAAAATGAACAAAAACAATAACAATCTTAGGCTAGCAAACAACATCGAAATACATTCATTGTCCACACATACACACTTATCATATTAAATCAGCGAAAGACAAAAATCTCAATCACACGAGGGAACCCTATCCTTGGTGAACTATAGAACAATACATCCAACTAAACAAACAAAACAAAACTCAGATTAAGAATAATAATAAGACCATAAGAAGAACAAGATTATATACCTTTTTTGGGGCAGCGACTGGAACTCGAATTGCTGGAAAACGATTCCACTACTAGCAACAAAGAATTTCGACAAAAGCTTGAATTCCAAAGCAATGAATTCAGAAATTTTAGTTATATATAAGAGTTATCGCCTTAAAATCTACTTCTATTTTTCCTATCTATTATTGAATTTTCAATTTCTTCTTGTGTTTTTTCCTTTCATTGTCTCCCTCCTTAAACATTGAAGAAAAGAGAGACTTAAATATAAGAGGTTTTTAGGCTTGAAAATGGAGGCAAATTGGGAGGAAGAAGGATGGATTTTTTGAATTTGAAATTCAAATTTTTCTTAAGAGTTAAGGTTGCTCTTGGAATTATGTACAAAATTTGTACAAATTTAAACTGATAAAGAACGGAGGCTGCTAATCATGAGCCAAGGACGAGTGAATCACGGAAATCGTTCAACCTAGCATGCTCGCGTACAACAGAAGAGAACAAAGGCTGCTTGAAATCTCGTACGAATGGATAAGGAAGAGAAGGGGGATGCGGGACTGGATCGATTTGCTGGACTCGGGTCGCACTATTGTTGCTAGTTGTGAGTTTCTGGGTTTCACGTCTGATTCTCGCGAAGAAGAAAAGTAACAGGGGTCGGGTATGGGTATTTGGTCTTGTTGTACGGATGATATTATATTGTATGTTATTTGGTGGGTTGGGTCTTTCTTTTGGTATTGCTGTTATATGGTAAAAATGGGTTTGCTGATATTGATTGGAAATTGTTGTTGAAATGAGATAGTGAGCTGAAAGTTCAGGGCTGCTGAAAAGTAAACAAAGGCCCAAAGTAAGATATGTCCCTTTGAGTTCAATTATGGCCAATTTGAATTTAACCAAATTAAGCTCGATTGACAAATTTGGCTAAAAATAAATAACAGTGAATTAATATTAATTAATTAATGAGCTTCTTAATTTTAACAAGATAAAATAATGGACTTAACTATAAACTAAATAACTCAAAAAGTAACTATTAATTAATTAAACTAATTAACTGAATATTCAAATAAACAAAATCTTTTTTAGATGATTTTCGAATATTTATAAAATATACTAATTATATACAAAATTATATAGAACATATATATTTTTCTGAAAATTTTAAAAAATGATGAGATTAATTAAAAATAATTTGAAAAATATTTTGAACTTTGTAAACAACTAATTATTTTAAGTCGTTTGGAATTTGGGAAGCTCGATAATTAATTCATATTATGGAGGTCCAAAATTGGGTGTCAACAACTGTCTCTCGTTTGACTTGGATTGATGAAAGAAATTCGAGGAAAACGAAATTGGAAAATCCAATTTTGACCGACCACATATACATCTCTTTAGAAAAGGGATTTTGTTACGGACTTTAGGAATTATGGCCGAACCCCGGTATTCGAGTTTCCTACATATTTTAGGCTAAATGAGAATTCAGGCCACTTGTAGTTCGATACGCTTGATTTAAAGCACGATTTTGAAAGAATTCAAAAGTTATCCCGATATCAAATTATGCAGAGACCAAAATGCTCGGGAATATGATTTGAGAGAATGTTGGAATATAGCCGAGTTTTAAACATTGAGCCCGCCTACATATCCTTAAACATTAAGAATCAGGTTGTTTGTAGTTCGACTCAATCGGTTGAAAAGGAAACTTAGTATGCTAAGATAACCTTATGTTCAGGAAGAGTGACAAATAAGTCGGGTATGAAAAAAAGGCTTGCAACCTCTTAGCCATGAATGTGGTGCACTTCACACCCATAATTAAGAACTTACACGGACATAATTTCCAACACTCTTAGAGCATTGTCACTTTGATTGGAAAGCTGCTTCAGGTGAACCAAAATTTTCCGGATGCGAAACTGAAATCGACAAACCCAAATAAAAACCCACATGCCTTCTGATAGGGGTGTGGTTTGATTGTGGTGGAATTCGCTCCTCAGTTCGCGCCCTAAGAGTTTGACACTCCTTTTCGGACTATGTCCTAGTTCGCTGCTAAGAAAAATTCCACGTTATGCTGCATCCTTGTTGATGTCGTCCGCATCTGTAGTTTGACTTGAGAATTCATCCTCTTGGATGCTCTCGACAAATACTGAGATAAAACTCATTAGCATAAAAATGTAATTCAAATGGAGAGATAGCGTATTTTACCATGTTGACACTTAGTCGCTCTCCTTGAACATTTAACGTCAGTTCCTTCATCTTGACGTTAGGCCAATAAAACTTGTATCTCATATTTTCAATATAATTCTTCGAATATACTCTTTCTTTGATATCAAAATAATAAAATCTAAACTGATGTAATATGTTGATAGCTCTCTTGATGACGTTCTTGCAAATGAAAATAATGATGATGATTCTTCATTGGTAAGATGATGATAATGATGGGATGATGTTTCTACTCCATCGATAGGATGATGATGATGCTCCATCGATAGGATGATGATGATGCTCCATCGATAGGATGATGATGTTGATGCTCCATTGATAGGATAATGACTCCTCATTGATAGGATGACGATAATGATAGGATGATGATGCTACACCATCGATAAGATGATGATGATGCTCCATCGATAGGATGATGATGCTACACCATCGATAAGATGATGATGATGCTCCATCGATAGGATGATGATGCTACTCCATCGGTAGGATGATGATGATGAAGATCCGTCGATAGAATAATGTTGATCCATTAGTAGGATAATGTTGATGATCCATTGGTCGGATAATGTTGATTAATTGGTGGGATAATGTCGATGATCCATTGGTAGGATAATGTCGATGATCCATTGGTAGGATAATGAAGATCCCTTGGTAGGATAATGTCGATGATCCATTGGTAGGATAATGATAATGAAGATCCTTCGATAGGATGATGTTAATGAAAATGAAGATTTATTGGTAGGATGAGGATATTCCATTGATAAAATGACGATGATGTCCCTCTCGGTGATGGTATTATCTCATTTAATAATATTCTAGGAATGTTCATCCGGGTGGTAAAAACGATGTCCCTCATGATAGTTCACATTACCGCGTCTGATATCAACGAGATTCGTGAATAGTCTTCAAACGTTCTTGATGCTGAAAAGTGTAATCTCGTGTCATCGAAGATGCTTGTATATGTTTAGAGTGATGTTTTCACTTGTTCCCATTTTGAACACTTTGTTTTTGTTGTGACTTATGCTTTGCTGGGAATTTAAACGAGGTGTTGTTGCTCGTATTCTAAACTCTTTCTTTTTATTCTGAAAAACTTAAATGACTTTCCTGCATCCACATAATAGTTGTCAATTTTGGAGAGCTCCTCGCCCTTTTGACTTCTCCATATTCGTTTAACGGAGAAATATGATGAACTTGAGGCAATCTTATAAACCTGCATCCACAGAAAAATTATTAGTTTTTAAAACAAACTGATATGTGTTGACCTCTTCAATCGCTTGCTTCTTGTCTTGCTATCTTCAGTTGATCGCTCTGATCTCTTGCTTCTCGATAGACAAGACAAAAATTTGTATGCAAAAATATTTGAACATATAGATAAAATCTTTAAGAAAAAGGTTTTCAAAAAGCTGTAATTGAAAAAGGTCACGGCCAAGTGTCATGTCGCGCCAAGCTTAAATGAACGTCATTGGTTCAAAACTTTAGTGTGTCCGATAGCTTTTTCTGGAGAATTCAAAAATCCTTAAAGCTTAGGAAATATCTGACATGGTTCTCCCGAAATCTACTATAATCGGGAAGTTTTGTAGTTGACTCCAAAATTCAAAAGTGTCGGAGAGCTGCAGTTGACTATGAACTTTAACAATGCCAGAGATCATTTGAAGTTAGCTTTCAACTTCTAATATGCTCGAAATATTCAAAATTTACTACAAACTTCTAGTGATGCTTGAGGGAATTTTTTAGGCCATTCTCAAAAAAATTTGTCCTAGTTAGATGTCTTGGGGTATCTTGAACTTTTGATATATGACTTGTAGAATTTTTGAGACCCTCTCAAAAAATTTATCCCAGTTGCAACTTGCAATGTATCTTCAATCTCAACTTGTTGGAAAAAATATTAGATTTTTTTAGTCTCTCTAAAAAATTATGTCCCAGTTTCTATTGTAAAGAAAAATTAAAATCTTATGGGAGATATGACCGAGCCATTGTGGCGCTTACGTATCCCGTTGAGGTAGGAATCAGGTCAAACGTAGTTCCCCCTCTCGAAGGTTAACAAAATTTTTTAATAAGTAAACGACTGAGGCCAACACAGGCCGCCTACGTATCTCATTGTTGAGAATTCAGGTCAAACGTAGTTCAAGTACAAAGGAAACATTAA
>JAJOOS010013834.1:0-19631 GCA_029582725.1 Solanum chiquidenum
CATGTCTTCAATTTGGTATTTGACGTTAATAGTAAATTAGTTTGAAGACAATAAAAAATACACAAATCTTATCTTATCTTGTAATATAGAACTATTTTTAAAAGTAACGTGAGTTTAAAGAAAATAGAGTGTAAACAAATTTTAATATAAGAATAATATTTTTAATAGATATTCAATTCAACACGTTAAATAAATGTGGATATAATAAAAAATAAAAATATTGATCAACTAATAATATGACTTTTTATTCCCTTGCATTTTTTTACTTTCAATATAATATTTTAATTGAAGTTGACATGGACCCCACAATTATCTTGCAATTCCCACTCAAACTTCACATTTTCTCTCCTTTTGATTTCATTTTTTAGCCTTAACTAATAGTTTGGGCCCACGATCCACATGTCAAAAAATGGGTGGAGCCTTTTCAACTTTGGTTGGTTGGGCCTCTCCCATAGTAAATTTTTTCCTCTTCTATAATCTACCCCTTCATCACAAAACCCTATCACTCTTTGCTCTCATACGATTTTTGTATTTTCCTAACATTTTTTCTGCAGCTTCCGAAACCCTAATCCCCTACCGAGATCTAACTTTTCTCTGAGATTCTTCAAGGTAAAAGCATTTTTCTTACCAAATCTCTCTTTTACACACGTATTCAATAATTTTTTCGCAATTTTTTTCTTAGATTTTAGAAACTGATCTTTGGATCTGGCGTATTTTTGATGTGTAGTAGTAATAGTAAAGCTAAATATGGGAGAAAACAAGGAGAACGATACTTATGAGGAGGAGCTTCTCGACTATGAAGAAGATGACGAAAAAATTCCTGATTCCGCCACAAAAGTCAACGGCGAATCGGCCAAAAAGTGAGATCTTCGCTCTGTTTTTCCTAATTTGTATACATTGGAAACTATTTTTATTAAGTTCAAGGTTATATTACTGCTATTATTTTTTTTGGTCGTTTTTGGTACTATTTTCTAAAAAAATGCCATGAAGCCTATGTTCAAGTATTTTCTAACCCTCACTAGTTAGTTGATTGATTAAAGTTTGTACTTTTATGTTTTTTTTTGTTTTTGTATTCATGGAGGTTTATGTATCTGCTTGAGAGTCTATTTGCTGCTGACATATGTTCTTCTCTTGGTTTTGTTAAATCTGTTTGCTGCCTGGAAAAAAAGCCTCTTATCTCTATTATTTGTCCTGTGTTCTTGACTTCCTTGCAGTTGAAAATTATATGTTTTAATGGATAAACTGCACCAATTTTTTTTTTTTTTTTGTTATGTCTGTATTTTTATGTTGGAGTGGTTTATCTGCTTTGGAAATTTCACTGCTTTGACAAATGAGCTTTTTATTTTGTTCTCTCTTTATTGGTGTGGAATCTAACTGGGCTAGATAGAGTGGAGTAGATATAGAGGATTAATATAGCCAAACCTTGCTTGTTTGTGATTGAGCTGCAGTAGGGGCAGACTGTTATTTTTATTCTAGGAAGTCAATTTTGTTTAGTAATGAAAAGAAATGGGTCCTAGTATGGTGTAATATGGAGGATTCATGTAAGTCAATTCCTTGGTGTTAAATACTCTGGTCATTTTTGGTGGATGCAGGGGTTATGTTGGGATTCACAGTTCAGGTTTCAGAGACTTTCTTCTAAAGCCAGAGTTGCTGCGTGCTATTGTTGATTCTGGGTTTGAGCATCCGTCCGAAGGCAAGTTACCTTGTATCTGGGCATTTTTGGTCCTTCCGAACTAAAATTGTTGATTTCAGTACAATCCTATAAAAAGTGATAAGTAGATAGCCAACTAATAATAAGCTTTCTAATACTGTTACTTCAACTTATTTGTGGTGTGATTGTTGTGAGTATTTTCCTACACGTGCTTAACCTTGTTTTCTTTGAAGCTGACAAGCAAGGTGTTGTAAATACATGTTTGCCTGATTTTACCAAAAATTTTCCATCCTTGGTATTTGGATTGGTTGAGTACAGGCATTTAGGGTTTAAGGTTGAGTGCAAGGCATATTCCATGCCTAGCTTCCTCTTGTTTCTGAATCAAGCATCAAAGGGAGTGGTATGTTTTGTGCTAAATAGAAGAAAAAACTACCGCAAGTTGGATCATACAAGTCCGATATCGTGTCCAATTCCTTTTAATGAAAAATCAGTAGTTGCAAAAATGTATTCTTTTGTCTTGTAGTACATATTTATGGATGAGTGTTGGATTTAGAATACCTCTAGTTCTAAAGGACACTCTTGTCCTGCATCTTCCCCTCTATGGAGGCCACTCCTATCTACTCCACAGTATCTACATTCCTAATTGTATCTATCCTAGAATGCTCACACATCTATCTCATTATAACATTGTCATGTTCTGTGAACTTGTGATAGTCTGGTGACGTATAATGGTGCAGTTCCCTTGGGCATTTTTCTCCAAATCTTTTGGCTGTTACATGTCTTGCCAATGTTGAGATACAGAGTATTTTTCTTCCACTGCAAACCTGCCCCTATAAAGGAAAAACCTGTGGGACCATGTTCCATCAATTTCCTTCTTTGCCAATTGGATATCCACTCCGATGGTTATTTTTGTTGTAACTTTATAAGAAGTTTGAGGAATCTAGTCTTTGTAGGAGTGAGGGAGCCCATAAGAGGAGTTTGGCATTAATGCAATTGTGATTGTCACGTCTAACTTTTCCAACTGAATCTTTTGCATTAACCTTTATGCACGCACTTGTGTAGGCTCAATCCTTTATTTTATGTTGAGCTTGTTAGCTTTCTATGTAACGGGAGCCCATAAGAGGACGTTAGCATTAATGCAACTGTGATTGTCTGGTCTAACTTTTCCACCTGAACCTTTTATTTTGGCATGCATTAACCTTTAGTCATTTGTAGGCTCAATCCTCATATTATGTTGAGCTTGTGCTAGCTTTCTATGTAACATATGTAGGGAGAGAAACTATTGTATGGTTTGAATTTGGTGACAAGTTGTAAGAAATACATTCTATAGCAGGGTTTGGTCTCAATTTTCCCTTTTAGGTTGGGTATTTTTTTAAAGGGTTTTTGGAGTGTGGTTAGTTAGAAGTTTTTTTTTTTGATATACTAAACCATAATCTAATTAGGATTTTCTTGACAATTTCTTTCTAATTTCTGTTTTCAGGTAATTACTCCTATCACTACTAATTTGGAGATGTACCATGGTAAAATTTTTAAACTGAAACTGAGGTCTCGTTACCCCCAATGTGTTTGGTTCATCATCAGTGCAACATGAGTGCATTCCACAAGCTATTCTGGGAATGGATGTCATTTGCCAAGCTAAATCTGGAATGGGAAAAACCGCTGTTTTTGTCCTTTCAACTCTGCAACAGATTGAACCGGTTGCTGGTCAGGTTGCTGCCCTGGTTCTATGTCACACTAGGGAATTAGCTTATCAGGTACGTGTACTGATCTGAAAGTTTTCTGCTTTTCTACATTTGCACAATGTTAGAGGATTATCTAATTTGCTCAACTTGTGAAAAAATGTTTAATCTGCTAACTGACTACACTATCTGCAGATCTGTCATGAGTTTGAGAGGTTCAGCACTTATCTGCCTGATATCAAGGTTGCTGTTTTCTATGGTGGTGTCAACATCAAGCTCCACAAAGAGCTGCTGAAGAATGAATGCCCTCATATTGTTGTTGGAACTCCTGGAAGAATACTTGCATTGGCAAGAGATAAGGACCTGTCTTTGAGGAATGTGAGGCATTTTATACTAGATGAATGTGACAAGATGCTTGAATCACTTGGTATGTCTTAACTAAGCCTTTTCTCCAACTCTCACTGCTAAAATTCCTATTATCTTCTTTGTTTTGATTCTCAAGTACATCTTTTACATATGCAGACATGAGGAGAGACGTGCAGGAAATCTTCAAGATGACTCCTCATGACAAGCAAGTCATGATGTTTTCTGCTACTCTCAGCAAGGAGATTCGCCCGGTTTGCAAGAAATTCATGCAAGATGTAATGTCCTGTGGCCAGTTCTTGAATTTAGAAGTCTACCGTATTTCCATAATTTCAGCTTTCTGCAGGCGATAGTAGTGAATTTATTTGGTATAATCTTTATCTAAACTTAATTTTACCGGGGGAAGAGAACAGAGATGAGGTGTCTCAGGAGCTGGTTGCTGTGCTGAACTGCTAGTTTTCCACTAAGCTTGTAGTTCTTCGTTATCTTGAGTTTGTGCGTCAATCTTTGTATTCTATGTTCTTGTCCTATAGTTAAAGATGTCAAGAGGGGTGGGAAAGGTCTTTAGTTGAAATGGGATAACCTGGGGTTTGATGCTTGGAGTTCCAACGGAAGCTTTTTGATAAGTGCTGTATAAACACATTGAGCAAGAATGGGGACTAGTTGGGTGCTTTTACTCTAAGCTGCAAGGAGAAAATTCACAGATGGAGGATCTTCATCCATCGTTCATTTCGTTATCAGATTCCGTTTGCTCCCGAAGCTCCTAATATCCTTTACTATAACCTTTATTCCTTTCAGCCAATGGAAATTTATGTTGACGATGAGGCCAAGTTGACCCTGCATGGACTTGTACAGGTACATCTTGAAGCAAGATCTTTTGCCTTAGTTTTTAGTTATCACAATCTTCCTTAAGTTACTTCTATTTGATGGCAGCACTACATCAAATTGAGTGAGACGGAGAAAAACCGGAAGCTGAATGACCTATTGGATGCTTTGGACTTCAATCAAGTTGTAATTTTTGTCAAGAGTGTGAGCAGAGCAGCAGAGTTGAACAAGTTACTTATGGAGTGTAATTTTCCATCTATCTGCATCCACTCTGGCATGAGTCAAGAAGAAAGGTCTGTCTAACTTTTGTGTTCAACTCCTTTTATGTTATCTGCCTATGCAGTCTGTGTTTAATCAGTGTCAGTAAATATTTATATGCTATCTGTGAGAAGTTTAGTGTCAATGAGATTGTCAGTCCCCAACAAGATCACTTTTTCCCTCAAGGATTGTGGTATCAGTTGTGTGACAAGAACAAGGATCAGAAGCAGCCTTTAATGTTTTTGCATCTCACTTCAATCTCTCTTTCTCCCCGTGGAGTTATTAACTTGTGCATATGTCATTTCCTCTGATCTGACATTTGTGTGACTTGTAGAAATCATGCTATGCTGCTGTTGACATCTTTCTGTTTACATGTTATGTAAGTTTAATTCATGCCTTGTCTGCTTGGTAGACTGACACGCTACAAGGGTTTCAAGGAAGGGCACAAGAGAATTCTTGTGGCAACTGATTTGGTTGGTAGAGGCATAGACATTGAAAGGGTGAACATTGTTATTAACTATGACATGCCAGATTCTGCAGATACTTATCTTCACAGAGTATGTCCTGCCTGTCTTGCACTCATTGTTTTAGGTTCTGATTGCATCCAAGGAGTCTTATTATTTAATCTTGAATAATATTGGTAGGTGGGAAGAGCTGGTAGATTTGGAACTAAAGGGCTTGCCATAACTTTTGTGTCATCTGCATCAGATTCTGAAGTTCTTAATCAGGTTGAGAGTCTGGACCCTCCTATTTTCCCTCTGTTATGCTTAATAATGCCATCCTCATTGATAGCATTTTCTTGTGCTTTATTCCTACTGTAGGTTCAGGAGAGGTTTGAAGTGGATATTAAAGAACTTCCTGAGCAGATTGATACTTCTACATACAGTACGTCTTTCTTGATGCTTAGTTCTGAAGCTTTGTTGGCTAGTTGAATGTTTGGTTTTCTTTGACTAATCTGATTGTGAACATAACCACAATGGCTATGAGAAGAAAATAAAGTTGATGGGATAATTCCCATGGCTTTGGTTAGACAGAGAGGGTACTACAATGTGGGATTTGTGATTGGTACATGTCACTAGTTAGAATCTTCATTGGTGTTTTTGTAGAGGGGAGTGGATGTGTGGCATTTACTGAAATTCAGAAGTGAAAATAGCGATTGTCATAAAAAATGAAATAAATTTGTATATTTGTACTCCAAATTCTAGATTGACCGCCTCTTATTATTCCATGAGTAGTAAGTTAGGTTTGTGATATGGTACAAATAGTGTTTACCTTGCTGATAAAAAATAGTTCTTTGTGATGTGGCACAAAAGGTGAACATAATTCATCTTCAATTTTTTTTGTTGTTTTTTTGGTGTATTTTCTGAGCATAGGTGTAGTCTTCTGTGGGTTACGTAGTTGTTGCCTATTTGTTCATTTGTGTTTGGGAGCTTAACCTAGTGCATCTTTGTAATGCAGTGCCATCTTAATGAGAATGAGGTCTTCCTTGCAAATGTGCCAGTTGTCTAACTTGAAGACATGAAGTGGCAGTAAGGTTTCTGCTTTGTGTGTCCACGTGGTTCTGAATATTGAGCTGATTAAATTTGAAGTATTGTGGAGACTTGTCTGCTTTGGCACTTTCTGGATTTGCTGTACCCTTAATGATTTCTGTGCTGTTCCTGCATTAGCATGCAAATTTCGCCATGTTATTATATCGAGTATGCAGAGTTGTAGCTAATACCCTCTAGAATTATTCTGCATTAGTTTCTTGTACTTGTGCTTAGCTAATGTTATATAGCCAGATTAGAGCTTGTTTCCTCATAAGTTGTGCATGTGCAAAATAATCTTTGGCAGCTTGTTGAAGGTCTGGCTAATTCTGCTGCACTTGTAGAAAATCATCTCCTGTGAGTGACAGTGAAATGCTCATGGACTTTTGTCTTGGCTGGTGCTTGCATACTGGGTACCTTTGCCCTTTCCACCCTAAACCTTAATAACCTGCACTTTGTCTGCATCACAGCGATCAATTTTTACACGTAAAAAATTGGGTGAATACATAATCACTTGTCCATGGTTGAAGTGATAATTGTGTATACAAGTGGTGTTTTGTGAGTGCAAAAACCATTGTGGGTCTACGTTTATTGCTCAACTCCTTGCTTGCTTGGTACGTTTTCTTCTTCACTGATTGGACAAAAATATTGGGTGGATTGCCCTTTTCCCTCTTTTAAGTTTTATCTCTTCTTGAGAGTTGGTGGTTGTGCTTGTTTTCAATCGTGACTATCACCAACACCTTAGGTATCTCTCCTAAGCTTCTAGCTAGTTAACCCTTATCAGATCTCTTCTTCAATGGGTTGTATTTGGGATGGCTTGATATACTACCTTTAGCCTATCATTACCTCCAAAGTCCCACACCGTTCTTTCAAAGATTGTCCTAGTTGAAATCAAAGGTGAAATAATTTCTGCAGTTTTGGTATAATATTTCTGCACACTCGTAGCCAGATCTCCTCTCAAGAATAGGTGGTCAACAGTTTCCCTTGAAGGTAATGGACAACAAGAAACATTACTGGGAAATATTGAGATTCCAGTTGGCCACGATAGCTGCCATTGGGACCTTGCCAGTTTGAGCGTATCCATCCAAAGGAGAAGATTAAAACCAAGCCTTTTATCCATGACTACTTGTAAGCCTTTGTAGTCGCAACCCCATTCCTAATAATTACTCGTGCATTCCTCACTGTCAACTTTCCTTTACTAATTGAGTAAAAAACATACATGATCCAAGTTTTAACTCATCTGAGGTGGAATGATGGACTTCATAATATCATAAATTCATCCTCTATTTATAAACATCTCAATATCGGATAAAGGATGACAAGTTTGGATATCTGATGGAGAAGATATGAAGGATCAGCATTGTCCAGTTATCATACCAAATGCTAGAGTTACCTCTTTTAGTTCCCACTATAAATTCTGTTGTACAATTATTCTACTCTCCAACATAATATACTTGTGGACTTCCTTGCCATTGCACCATGGTTGGAATTTGCCTTTTGTAATATTTATTCCAGAAATAGTTGCACCACAAAATCCTTACTGATCTAAATCTCCACCACAATTTAGCATACATAGCTTTAAAAACTTCAAATAAAGATCTGAAATCTAACCCTCCTTTATGTTTAGGATGACAAACCCTCTCCTGAGATGCCCAACGTTTACTTCTGTATGAATTATTTTTACCCTAGAAGAACTTAACGAAAATTCTGTCCAGCTCCTTTATTACACATTTAGGAGGGACTATGGCAGGAAAGCACATGAATGTGAATGTTTTGTAATACAGTGTAAAACAACACCCTCTTTGCCTCCAAAAGATAACATATTACTTTTATAAGCTTGAAGTTTGTCTTTAACCTTTTTGATAAGATCACCATAGTGTTCTTTTCTTTTGCCTTGCGTGAGTAACTGCTGGGTCTAGGCATTTAATTGGAAATTGACTTTTTCACGTACCAATACACACCTCTACAAGTTGTAATTTATATGCAG
The DNA here is from genome assembly GCA_029582725.1 of Solanum chiquidenum. Lineage (NCBI taxonomy): Eukaryota > Viridiplantae > Streptophyta > Magnoliopsida > Solanales > Solanaceae > Solanum > Solanum chiquidenum. Next base: position 8,290 of record JAJOOS010013834.1, read on the forward strand.
CCTCCTCATTCCATATAGGAATATCATTGTGTCCACTAATTTTCTTATGTATTTTGCATAATCTCGTATAGATATATCTCGTGAATCTGTCCGTTTGTTCTCTCTTTGAAACATGAGTTTTTTACTAATTTCGGGCCGCAATTTTCTGCCTTTTCTTTAATAAGGACCGTATAGTTATCTCAGTAGTGAGTCGAGGTCAAGTTAGCCAATTAGTCTTGGATTCGAGCACTCTATTAACAGAATCATCACAGACACTTTTTTGTGATGTTATATGGCACGTGTTCGTTCTTAGTTCTTCATGTGTATAAATTTCTTATTCCAATACACAAATATTATATTAACGGTTTAGAAGCAAAATGTTTAACAGTACATTAAATGTCTGAAAACCAAATACATTCTTGTTAGACATCGAGGATATCAATTTGTTTAACTATTACTTTAATCTTGTTTAATTACTTGAATAAATATTAACAAGTCGTTTCAAGTGAACATGACTTGCACTAATCTAACGATATGGAGTACGTATAATGAGTCACTTTCTGTCCAGTTAAATAAAGGATCAAGATCCTTTAAACCCTCAACTTTGCATAATAGATATTCTTCCCTCATATGTCAAATGATAGTTTTAAATTTCTATTTTATCGTTACATTGTCAATCTTTATCTTTTTTTTTTTTTGAAAATCTTTTTGAAAATCATGATATATCTTTAATAAGAGCTAAAACAAAGTAAAAAATAATAATTGGTTATATGTGTTAGTGATGTTTTATTATAAAATAAATAAGCAGAATAAGAAATATATATTTTAGGAAAAAAAACTTAAGTATACAAATTAAGTACCTTAATTACTACTATATAGCAATAATTTTTTTTCCGTCTACATAGCAATGGTTTTTTTCTTTCAAAAATAGGATTTAGTATAAATAAAATAAAATGTAGATATAGGAAAAAAATCGTTGAAATAGGAAAAATAATATAGAAATAGTACGTGCCACGATTTACTCAGATTTCCTGATTTCCTTCAATTCTTTTACCTTCTACGATTTACTCAAATTAGTTATATATTCTCTCCCATCTTAAAAAGGGCTTTTAACAAAAATAAAACTCTCTTTCTACTCATTCTGGTCGACTGTTCAATCATGAATACCAATAATTTTTCAATCCTAATTCAACACAACGAATGATGGGACGCATCAGGCAATTATGATAAATTACGATTGAATTGATGTTTTTTGAAGTTAATTTTTAATGATTTTATTAATTATATTTGGTTTTTTTTCATGATCGTTATCTTGTAATCTATTGTGTTGGGTATATGTTTTTGTGTGTTACAATATGAATTAAGGTGTTTGAATTTGGCTATATTGATTGGTGTAATTGATCGTGTAATTTACGTTGTTATTAATCACCAATTCCGTATTTTGTTTGATAGTTATTCTTTGATTTAATTTGTAGGGTGTGTGATTTATTATAAGATTCATATATCGTGAATATGTTTTAGTGAGTTAATTGGTGTAAATGATGGTCTTTTTTAATTGGTGCATAAACAATACAGTTTATACAAAAAAATTGGTAGATTAATAGGTGTAATTGATAGTGTGCATAAACAATAAAGTTTTTAACCATATTATACATCATTTTGTATATAATTTTTTTTTGGTGATATAAAAATAATATGATTGTATATTTCAAATTTGATTGTTATAACTGTTGTTTAGTAGGTTCTTTAATTTTTTTTTTGAAATGTATTGCATGATGATATGTGAATTTCAAGATTGAAGAAGTGATATGTGTCGCATATACCAATTGAGATCTAAAGTACATTGTAGAAAATGTGATATAGCCTATAGAGGATCACAACAAGAAAACTTGTATCAAATATCCATATGAGGATTAACATTTTTTAGTTAAGAGTCTAATTGAATGATATTAGCAGGTTTAAATTTTATTCATTGTTTATTAAACATTTTTTTTTCCAGAATCATATTTAATCATATGATGTAATTCGTTATATTATTTATGTTGGTTTCCCTTGTAGTATAAAATGTCATTTGAAAAAATAAAATGACACGAAATATCAACTAAATTGGTATATTATATGGGGTAGCAATAATTATTGGTATATTATATGTTACAATGTTAGTATTATTATATGGTACAATTTTGATATTAGAAATTTTTGATGATATTCGTAAATGGTGTCATATAGTTCTAGTATAATTATTTCAAGTTCTCAAGTTTGTACTAGTGTTAATTTTAAAAGATAATATTATCAAAATAATATTTTTCGTTATGTTATAAACTGACAATTTGAGAAAAAAATAATGACGAAAAATATTAACAAGTTCAATTTGTTAAATAGTGCAGATGTTGCTATAATATTTGTATTTCACATAATACAGTATCGATATAATTTTGGTATTTTAGATGATACAATGTCAATATAATTTTGATATTTAAGATGATTAAATATTGGTATAACTTGGTGTTTTAGATGATACAATATTGATAAATTATATGATTCATATATTTCTTTTACACAATTTTGATATATTATATGGTATATATTGAGGTGTAATTTATAAGATTTAACACCAAAGTTGTATGAAAATCTATATAATATGCAAGTTTTTAATTACTTTATTAAACTTTCTATATTTAAAAGGTTATTTAAGTCATGCCATAAAAAAATAAGTATTTTTTCAAAAAAAATAAGGTAGAATTGTCACAATAAAAGAAAAAAATATTTTTATAAAAACAAGGTTAAAGAGGTGAATTAATAAAGAGTATAATTATGGTTGGAAAATCAAAAAGTAAATAATAATTATCAATTCCATAAATTTAGCACATAACCCCCAAAAATAGGAAATAAATCAGATACTAAAAAATATATATAAAAATAATATAAAAAATTCAATATATGGGTAAAAAAGAACAAATAAAAAAATATATAATTATGGTTGGAAAGCCAAAAAGTAAACAATAATTATCAATACCATAAATTTAGCACATAACCCCCCCAAAAATAGAAAATTAATCATATACTAAAATATACAAAAAAAACAACCAAAAATTCAAGATATGAGAAAAAAAACAATATAAAAGAGTAAAATTATGATTGGAAAATAAAAAAGTAAACAATAATTATCATTCCCATAAATTTAGCACATAACCCACCCTCCCCCCCCCCAAAAAAAAAGGAAATAAATCGAATATTAAAATATTTTTTTTTAAAAATCAAAAATTAAATATTCTGTCATGTTTGTAATTAAAAACTTAGTTTTATAAATAAAAAAAGAGTATATACATATATTGTTAATTAAGGTCTTAAATAGTATATTCTTGTAATGTTTCCTATAATTTATAAAAAATAATTAAAACATTAATATCTAGTGATTCGTAGGTCAGACTCGTAGACCACTGTCTCATCTATTATTCTGCAACTTTCTCCTTAATTCGATTTCCAACTTTTGAGATGTTACAATATCTCCCCCTTGGGAACATTCGTCCTCGATGGGACTCAATCTAGCATGAAGAGAGTAGGAGAGAAACTAACAACCCAACATGAATGTAAATTTTCATCAAAATGCATATAAACATGGAGAATCACTCCAAGTTAAATCATAACATTGAAAATCAAGTTTTCATGAACATGCATACATATATAACTATGAGAATAGCTAAAACGCATGAATCCAAAGGAATGAACTATGAGGAGCTAATACCTCAAGCTAGAATAGGAGTGGAGGGGAAGAGATGAGGATAGCGGGACATCATATCGACTTCGACCTCCCAAGTAGCACCCTCAAATAATTGATTCCTCTAAAGAATATTCACAGAAGAAACTTTCTTATTTCTCAACTTTCGTACTTTCCTGTCTAAAATCTCAATCGGAACCTCTTCATAAGAAATATTCTCTTTAACTCCTAATCCTTCCAATGGTACTATGGACGTCGGATCTCCCACACACTTCTTCAAAAGAGAGACATGAAATATCGAATGTACCGATGCTAAATCATTGGAAAACTCAAGTTCATAAGTAACTTTGCCAATACGCTTCAAAATTTGATATGGGCCCACATAAAGGAGACTAAGCTTCCCTTTCTTTCCAAACCTCTTGACACCCTTCATGGGTGAGATTTTCAAGTAGACCCAATCTTAATATCAAATTCTAGTTCCCTTCTCCTAATGTCAGAATAATACTTTTGTCGACTTTGAGCAGTTTTCAACCTCTTACGAATAATTCGAAACCTTCTCCATAGCCTCTTGCACCAACTCGGGACCTATTAAAGAAACCTCACCAAGTTCAAACCACCCCTTACGAGACCTACACCTCCTGGCATAGAGAGCCTCAAATGGTGCCATCTCAATGCTAAAATGATAGCTATTATTATAAGAAAACCCAATCAAAGTCAAATGATCATCCTAACTTCCTTTGAAATCAATCACACACGCTCTTAACGTGTCTTCTAAAGTTATGAATGATACACTCGGCTTGTCCATCAGTTTGAGGATGAAAGGACGTGCTAAGCTTCACTTGAGTACCAAGGCCCTTTAGAAATGACTTTCAAAACTGAGATGTAAATTAAGTACCTCGATCGGAGATAATGGAAAAAGGCACTCCATGCAACCTTACCATTTTCTGAATATAAATCTTGGCATAATATTCAAATGAGAATAAATCTTAACGGGAAGAAAGTGAACCGATTTTGTCATTCGGTCCATTATGACCCAAATCGACTCAAACTGTCAACGAGTGCGGGGTAAGCCCGCAATGAAGTATATATTCAAATCTTCCCACTTACATGTAGGGATACTAATGTGTTGAACCAAACCACCAGATTTCTGATGCTCAACTTTCACTTGTTGATAATTCAAATATTTATCCACAAATTCGGCAATATCCCTCTTCATCTCATTCCACCAATAGATTTCCCATAAATCAAGGTACATCTTGGTGGCTCTCGAGTGAATAGAATACCGAGGACTATGAATTTCTGTCAGAATTTGATTTCTTAACTCATCAACGTTCAGAATATATAATCGATCTTGGTATCAAAGGACACCATCTGTCCTTTGGGAGAAAGCCTCAATGGATTTTCCGGAAACCGACTTCTTCAAGTCATCTAATACCGGATCAAGACCTTGCTTAGCCTTCATATCCGATACAAAAGATAGTTTTGAACCATTATGAACAACAACACCACCTTTAGTAGAAATCAACCAACTGAACACCCAATCGGGCCAATATGTGAACATCGTGAACTAACTCCTTCCTATCATCCTCAACATGAGCAACACTACCCATCCATAACCGACTTAGAGCATCCACCACCATACAATTCACGGTCCTTGAGAATTTGCAACACGATCCTCAAGTGCTCAACATGATCATTCTCACTCTGTGAATAAATCAAGATATCATTGATAAACACAATCACAAACATATCAAGATATTTCTTAAGCACCTTATTAATCAAATTCATAAATGCCACCAGAGCATTTTTCAAACCAAAAGAAATTAGTAAAAACTCATAATGACCATACCGAGTTTGAAAATTCGTCTTTAGAATGTCGTTCTCTGTCACACTTAATTGGTGATAACCCAACCAGAGTTCAATCTTAGAGAAGTAATTTGCTCCTTGGAGTTGATCAAATAAATCATCTTTCCTTGGAATATGATACTTACTCTTAATGGTAACCTTATTCAATTGCCGATAATCAATACACATTCGGAGAGAACCATCTTTTTTTCTATCAAATAACACCGAATCACCCCATGGATAGATACTCGATCTAATATAATCCTCATCCAACAAATATTTCAATTGGTCCTTTAAATCTTTTAACTCTGCCGAGGCCATATGATAATGAGGAAAAAATATAGGTTGCGTATCTGGGAGAAGGTCAATACCAAAGTTTGTTTCCTTTCGGGAGGAACACCGGGAAGATCATGAGGAAACACTTCCAGAAACTCTTTTACAATCGGAACTGACTCAAGAGTGGGATTTGAGAATCCATATCCCTAACCCGAACAAGATGATGTATGCAACCCTTAGAAATCATTTTCCTAGCTTTCAGAAAAGATATAAACTGTACTTTAAGGATTTAATTTCCCTCTTCCCTTGACATGATATATTCGTTCGGAAGTTTGAATGTGACCAATCGGATCCTATAATCTATGAAAACATAACATGCATGAAGACAATCCATCCCAAGAATAACATCAAAATCTAACATATCAAGATCTACAAGATCAACATGAGTGACTCTATGACAAACGAAAATAGGATAATTTCCATAGACTCTCTTAGCCACAATAGTATCACCCATATGAGTAGAGACATGAAAGAGATTAGAGAGGATTTCAGGACAAACATAAAATCTCATGGCTACATAGGGACTAACAAACGATTAGGTAGCACCCGAATCAGTAAAGCATAAATATCAAGATAAAAAACTTTCAACATACCGGTCATCACATCCCGAGAACCTTCACGATCCTATTGAGTCTGAAGAGCACATCCTATCGAGTCTGAAGAGCACAAAATCTATTTTGCTTTGGAGCACCCAAATCGAAACCACTAGGTTGAACTTTCCTACCATCGCTTCCCTTAGTAGCAAGTAATGCGAAATCTCTCATCTTGTGGCCACTCTTTCCACACTTGAAACAACCATCCATACTGACTAAACACTTGCCATCATTCTTCTTACCACACCTAGTGCAAGCGGGGGTAGAAGATCCATTACCATTGTTTCCTCCTTGAGGTTTAGGGTTATACACCATATCTTTGTTGAACTTAGGAGAGGGAGCATTAGAGAAACCTTGACCAAAAAACTTTTGCTAGAATGGGAATAGTCATCATCACCGGTCCTTGCCTTTTTTGACTCTCTTGCCATCTCCTTGAGCTTTTCCTCTTCAATTTGTTGGGTAGATATCATCAAATCAGAAATATCCATCTCCTTGATCAACATGGAGGTACAACATTTTTTGACAACCATGTCAGACACACCCGACATGAACTTACTCATCCTTGTCCTAGAATCAACAACCATAGTTGGGGCATATTAAGATGATTGAGTGAAATTCAAAGCATACTCCTTCACACACATATTGCCTTGTCGGAAATTAATGAACTCAAACACTTTTTCTTCTCTCATTTCAAGAGCAAAGAAACGATCAAGGAAAGCTCCCTTAAAATTTTTCTAATCAAGAGGACTTGCATCAACCTCCCTTATTCTTCCATTTTTCAAACCACACTTATGCAACACCCTTGAGTTGATAAGCGGCCAACTCCAACGTAGACAATCCAATGATATCTACTATCTTGTAAACCTCATCAATGAACTTTTGAAGATATTTATCAACCTTAGAACCATGAAACTCTGGGGATTCATCCTAGTGAAGTTTCCTATCTTTGCCACTTCTGTACCATATTTGGGTTCATGGGAGCATTCACCTTTATATTAGCTTAGGCCGTTATGGCTTGAGCCAACACTTGTAAAGCAGCTCCGAATTCAACATGAGTCACTTGCTCGGCCAAGGGATCATCCGGAACTTGAGGAACCTCAAGCTCAGTATTGTTGTTACCCGCATTCCTTCTCACATAAGCTCTTCGAGAGGCCCTATCCTGAAAGGGATCGAATATGGTTTAGGAGAAAGATCTTTATGGATATAGACTCTATGACACGACTTTAGAGTAATAAAAAAGAAGAAGTTTCCTAAATGATTTTTAGCTTCCTATTCATAAATGTGACGCGCTTCACACTTATGAACAAGACTCTACTCAATGCGGTTTGTTAGACATCCTAGGACCTTTTCCAAAACCTTGTGCTCTGAATACCAAGTTTGTCAGGACTCAAAGTACACCCTAGATGTGACATAGCATATAAGACCCCGAGAGGCCCTACATCATATGCACATTCTAATAGACAAAATAAAGCACTTCATATTAATAATAGAGTTTCAAGTTAAAGTGAAAGTCTAACATAGTCTTGACAAGCCTTCTATTACATCAAAAATATTGGTCGGGACGTAATCCATACACCACGTATACCATCTAAAAGTAAATACATAGGAAAGTAATAAAGTAACATCGTCCTCAGAGTATGAGGATTCATCAAGCTTTCAAAATCCATATATGATCAACTATCCACGAACGGAGGGAGATGAGTCATCAAGCCCTACATTAGTGAAATAATGTAGGCATAATTATGCATTACTGTATTGTACTAAGTATGAGGGAAATTCAATAAAACATGAACCATGATCATAAGAGGACATAATTGAAAACATGAAATGCATGACCAAGCTAAACATCGTAAATGCCTTTAAGGAGACATCATAAATCATGAACATAGTCAATGCAACTGAAATTCATAAGGAAAGCTTCATAAAAACATTTGAAATCAACTTAGTTCTTTTGTGGGATATTTACTATTAACTAACATAAACCACGTGAGCTATAACACGAATTCCGCTGTCTTCCTCCCACACCAAAAAGAGATGTCCTTTCACAATTTCATTGACTTCAATATTATAGCAACCTAGATCATAAATCCTTTCTTGTTATAGATCATGCATAAGTTCATGAAAACATCATTCATAGCTTCCAAACTTCATAAATTCATGCAAATTAGGGTTCATAGTCAAAATCATGATCAATGCATGGGTTCACATGAAATTAGTTAAAAAGAATGTAATTTAGTCTAAATAATCATAATATGATCAAAATCAAATAAATAAATCCATACAAATAGAACCCATGATGAATTGAAAGAAAACCTAACAAACTTGATCGAAATTAACTTGAAGAGATTGAGAACCCCTGGGGATCAATTGGTGAATGAAACCCATTGATAAAGCCTTACATACCTTGATATTGAATCTCTAAGCAATTGATGAAAAGGAGACTTGAACTTGAAGAACCCTATAATCCTTGAGAGCCTTGGAGAGAAAACCCTTTGAGAGCAATTGGGGAATTTGGGAGATTGATTTTGGGAATGGGTATATTTAGGGGTAAAAATAGGTTATATGGACTAATTTATAGTCAAAACGATGTAGTATAGGAATTAGGGGGTATAAGAAAAGACCAAAACACCATTTAAAATATATGTCGGTTAGTCCTACGGTTGCAACTTAGGGACCGTAGAAATTCCTACGGATCATGATACTCTCAAATTACACCTCCCTAAAGAAGTATAAGCGATCGTTATCAAGTAAAGAACCCAACTTGGAGTTTGGGGTCGATCCCACGAGGAATATGGTTTAGACTTAAACTTAACTTACAATTATCTTCTTTTAGTCAACATACTTCCGAAACAAGTAATTAAAGTTGGGGGGGGGGATTTGTGAAACAACTTCTAAAAGTTATGTGAACAATTAGTAAGCAAGATTCAAACTTTTGTTGTTATCAAGATGAGAGAGAAACTAGGGTGTACGTGTTCCCCATAAGCTCATAACGCGGTAATCCTAGTAATAGTAATCCTTTCCTAGTGTATTACATGCAAAGTGATAAGTTAGGTATCTCTAATTCCTTGGTCCGGAAACTAGAGAATTTCACCCCGCACCGTGGTCTGGCTACATGTGTATAATTTACTAACCCTTACCTTTACCTCATATTAGACATCACATCGATGTATGACTTAGTTTTCACCCTCGCACCAATCGACATTAGACTATTAGATAGTATCACACTAAATCTATGTTGATAATTCTTTTGTTATTAACTACCTCCTTGGTCCGACAAGTAGCAACAAGGCGAGTTCTAACGCGTGCACTCGTTAAAAATACTTCTAAATGAAAAAATTATCAATGCATGCAATAACACTATTCAAGAATTACTTAATTACTATTCATACTTTGTTAATCGCTCATGGTTCCCACAACCCTAGTTGTGGATGTAGTTACCCATATTAGTAAGAACACAATTCATGTTTTTAGAAGAAGAAATCATGAACTTACGTAATGAGAATGATAAACCCAGAATTTCAACTTGAATTTCCAAACCAAAATCTTCAAAACAAACTTAGAAAATTAAGAATTGCTAAAGTTGCAAGTTAATCTCCCAAGTCAAGAACTAGAAAAAAAGTAATAAAGTCTAACCCCTATAAATGAGGTTTACATGCCCTATATATAGAAAAATAAGTCCTAACTAAAAAGGAAACGAAATAAGGAAATAATATTTCAGGACGCGGTTTCAATCTACGACACTGACCTACGGACCATGGATTTATCTACGGTCCGTAGGTCCCTTTCGTCGCTCAGGACTTAGGCAGTTTTCCAATCTTCAAAATCTCCACTTATCTGAATCAATTGACGGATCCGCAGTACAGACCGTGGATTGATCTACTGTCCGTGAATCCTCCTCCGTAGCTCCATACTTAGAATCTTCAAGATCAGGTACTGGAACCCCTCTCTGAATGATTTGATGGAACTACAGTACCGCCCGTAGGTCGAACTACAGTCCGTGGTTTGCAACCGTGGTTCCACACTAAGTCAAGAATTCCCTGATTTTCCTTCAAGCCTTGCCTGCCCATCTACGGTCACCATCTACGGAGCGTGAATGGACCTACGGTCCGTAGATCACCTCCGTAGATGCCCTTTTCTGCACATCCTTCAGTTGTATCTCTCAGTTTCCACGTCTAAACATATTTCCTGCAAACATGATAAAAATGCATTAAAACCAATACAAAATGGCCCTAGACACACAACTCTTTAAGTGAAATGTATTAAAAATACCGTAAACTCAAGGTATATCAGATCATACTTGTCAACCGTAGGTCGAGTGACTAGGGCTAAAATCAAAGGAAAATTCTGCAACTCATTCATACGGACTGTCTAAATTCCTACGGTCCGTAGACCCCATATGTAGACCTCAACTTTTAACTCAAAATTTTATTAAGTCTAGGACCTTTCTACGGAAAATTTCTACGGTCTGTAGTCCTTTCGACGGACCGTCCTGGTCAATCATATAATGGGTTATTGGGGCTTAATTTCTAAAATCTCAACTTGGGTTCTACGGTTCACTTCCTACGGTCTGGGGACTTCTTATGGTCCGTAGGTTGGACTCATAGACCACTATCTCAACTATTTTTCAACAAATTTCTCCTTAATTAAACTTTCCAATTTCTGAGGTGTTAGATAAATGGAAGGATTTCCTCTCATTTTTAAACTACGAATTTTCTCAGTTTTCTATTCTTCCCTTCTTTAAAAACTCTAGTGTAATTTGCAGATGTTGAGTGGGTTCAAAATTCATTTGAATTGGAACACCTCCTAACTTACATGTTTATATATATATATATATATATATATATATATATATACCTTAACAACATGAAATT
>JAJOOS010013835.1:0-28549 GCA_029582725.1 Solanum chiquidenum
CATATAAATTTTATCTACAAAAAATTAAAGATTCTCTAATAAAATTCACACCGTAGAGTAGTTAGTTTGACCCTCACACAAAGTGTAACATAAGAAGTTCTATTGTTATTGATAAGTCGAGACACTATTAGGTTTCATTATATACATTTAATGAAATTTTAAATCTTAATTAATGTTTCAGATCTCAATCATTTCGTATATACTTACTTCTTCGGAGAGATAAGAAGAGCAAAGAAGAACACAGAAGAGGGAAGTTTTAAATTTTTCAAGAAAATGAAAGTGTATAGAAAATAACAATAGCTTAGAAACTGAAGAAGTGGAAAGATAAAAATCTTTTACAAATCTTTTACTGTTTACCTCGATTGAATCAAAAAATGCAAAAAAAGTAAAAAAAATATATTTAAAAATCCTAGTAATAACCATTAATTGGTGAGATAAAATAATTAAATTTAATCCATGATTATAATCCCCCCAAAAATAGGAACAGAATCCCAAAAAGATAAAAAAAAAATCAAAAATTAATTTAATATGCTACGTTTGTAATTATTGTTAATTAAAGTCTTAAGTAGTATACTTTTGTAATTTTCACGAATATAATTTCACAATAACAATAGAAAACATGTTTAATTTTTCATATTCATCAAAGATGGATTGTAAAAAGATTCATTTACTTGAGAAATTAATATTTTACATATGTATCACTTCGTTGAAAGGCACACGTTTGGTAAAAGTTGCATAAACATAAAAAGTGTTATGAATGATGGACCTCCAGATTATCTTAATTACTTTTGTCATCATTTTCCTTGCATGATTATATTTTGGCTCAAAATACATTCTCAATATCTAAAAGTAACATCCAACCAATTTGAATCTTGCATATGAATATTTATGTGCAAAATCCAAATCTTTCCACCACCTACATACATTACAAGAGCAATGGTTTTGTTGTATGCGTTTCATTTTTATTAAATCCAAAATTACCATAGTTCATCTGATTAAAAAAGATTATATAGATCAAATAATTTACTACCTTGTAAGCTCACTAAGCTCTCTTTGATTCAACTTTTGCAGCATGTTAAAATTCATTTTTGTAAATTTCAAAAGCAAAATGCAGTGTACACATTAAATGAAAAAAATGGTCAAATTTAATATATAAGGTCACTTATTTAACTAACCATCAACATAAGATTTTTTTATTTTTTGATACTGAACACCTGAAGTATGGATAATTTAAGGGGAAATTTCAGAAATAGCTAAGAGTTGAAACATAAATAGTCTCCTTAGCTACAGTTTACCTATTTATGTAATGCAACTATAGTTTCAATATCTATTGTATATCTTGTTTAAAATTTTCAGTACAAGATGTGTTTGGTATCCCATAAGATATCAAATAAAAGTTCTTTGAATCCTCTTTCCAATGCCATAGAGTTTGCTAAGTTTTGAGTTTGGATGAGGGAGATATGCCCCGTTTGAAGTCAGTCTGTCCAGTTAAGGAAATTTACCCGAATTAATGAGGGGTATTTCAGTTTTTTCCTTACCCCATCAGCTTTAAGCATTTTTAGTAAGATTTTAGGGGTCTAAAATGATTTGGGTCAGTTTTCGTAATCCTAAATATGCTTAGGGTTTTAGAAGAGAGTTCAAGAAGAGGAAAAATGGGAGAAAAGGAAGAACGATCAAGATTTCTTACGAATCGAGGATTTGTTTTGCCAAATCAAGGTATGTAAGTTGTTCATAGTGATGGGTTCTTTCACCCTCACACCAATCATGAGTTTCTTGAGTATATTTCGTCCATGATAATCCATGTATTGAGATTCTTGATTAGCTCTTGAAGTTTGATTGGTTAATTTTGATTATTGATGATTTGATAAGTTCTTGAGATGAATGTTAGGAGTTTGAGGGTTGTTTATGAGTGGATTTTCATTTATTAAGGTTGGGTATTCGAATCTAGGAGAGTTTGGAAGAAACCATTTGATTTTAGGTGAATTAGGGCCTAAAATCGAAGAAAAAAATTCGTTGGAAAAATTCTGGGCAGGGGGTTGACGCGCCACGCCAGCAATGCGCTAGGAAAAGTTTTCTGTAGTTTAGGGGCTGGCTCCCCACGCCACCCAGTGCGCTAGGGTTGCCTGCCCCGCCATTTTTTCTGGTAGTTGTCCCGTCTAAGTTATTTTAAAGTATACGTTCACTCTTTTTTAATTCTAAATACTCTAAAATACATCTAAACATCAAGAGATCATTCCTAACTCTTGAATTCATAATTGAAATTCAAGGTCGAGTTAAGAGTAAAGTCTTGAGAGTTCTTTCGAGTCATTTTGAGAAGTCTTTTACAATCTTTTAAAACTTATTTTAAGACTTGAGTACTTGAGTATGAGGATGATGAGAGTTGAGTTTCATTTAAAAAAATGAATATATGGGAACTAAGTATTCCCAAGAGTAAATGTCTTTACATTTAAATATGAGGAGGAAACCTTGATTTCAAAATGAGTTCATGAGGAGTTTTGAGTATAATCTCTTTTAAGAGAATCTTTTGAGTAATAATCTCAAAGTTGAGGATGAGGAAATGTTTTTAAACATATGTGTTGAGTATATTTTGGTAGTAGTATTGAGCACCGATATGGGGATGAGTTCAAACAACTCAAAGTCCTCATAAATCATATAGCCAACGTGGGTAGAAAGGGTCATACTTTTTAGATGTTTCTTATTACTTTTTAAGCATAGCTTAGTGGATCCACTTAGTTGAGGATGTCTTATACTCAGGTAGGTATAGGACAGTTCTGGCAGCGTGGGCGAGATATTGTATCATCACATAGCTCATAGTGATGGTTGTCAGTTAAAGAATCTCCCAAATACTGTTATTTTGTATTTTTACATACAAACTTAGTTATTTCGTATTCTTAAATACATTGAGTTGTTATCTCCTGTTATAAGATCTTTCTTTATATTGCATCTTTATCATTGCTTTTATATTGAATTGAGTTGAGGTTGAGTTGAGTTGACTTGAGATGAGGTAAGTATGTTTCTTCAGCTCCACTTCAAGCTTATATCGTGTTTTATATTTCCCCTTGCATGCTCGTACATTCCATGTACTGACGCCATTTGTCTTGCATATTTCTTGATGCAGATACAGGGAATCAGGATCATCAACCGGTGCTCTGTTGATCCAGTCGTGCTCCTGCAAGAGTTGGTGAGCCTCCTTGCTTTTCGGAGGGTTTCACCTTGAGTTTACATTTTAGTTTTTTCTTATTAGGATGTCTTGGGTCTTGTCCCCACGTTCATCTTAGTTAGTAGAGACTTCATAGATAAACATAAGTAGTTCATGAGTCTTTTTCATTTTCATTGTTAATGTTGAGACTTGAGTTGCCTCTTTTGGCTAGTGAAAATTTTAATTGAAATATTCCGAGTATCTATTTTGAGAATGTGAGTAAAACTTTACTTTTGAGTTCTTTTATTGAGTAGTAAGTCTTCTGATGAGAGTTGAGCCAGGCTAAGGGTTCGCCTAGGGCCATCAATAGTTCTCGAGTGCCAGTCGCGTCCAGGGTATAGGCTCGGGGTTGACAAAATTGGTATCAGATCTAGGTTTCAAGAGTCATATGGTGTCTATGAAGCCGTGTCTGTAGAGTCTTAGTTATCAATGTGAGGTGCGCCACATCTATAATTAGGAGGCTACAACATTTAGGAACTATCTCACTTCTTTCATACTCTTTTTGCGCGATAAAGTTTAACTTTATAAAGTTTCTTTATAATTTGTGCTTGCACATATCTTTCATATCATGCCTCAACGAAGAGTTGTTTGAGGTCATCCCGCTAGGAGAAATTCTGATCCTCAAGATAAAGGGCCCCCCAATGCACCAGAAGTGCAACACCAATGAGAGGTTACTAATGTCGAGTTTCATGATGCTATCCGGATGTTGAGTTAAGCGGTGACCAACAAAGCTGGACAACAAAGAGGGAATGAACAGGATGTGGCTTATACATCCAGAATCTGTGAGTTCTTAAGGATGAATCCTCCAGAAAACTTTTTGGAAGAGTTGCAGAAAGTATTTGAGGTAATGCATGTTGCAAATGTTGAGCGTGTGGAACTAGTTGCATACCAACTGAAGGGTATTGCTAGAGTCCGGTATGATCAATGAAAGATGGGTAGAGCTGAAGGAGCACCAATTGTGAGTTGGGCTATGTTCGAAGAGGCCTTCTTAGGGCGTTTCTTTCCCCGTGAATTGAGACAGACAAAGGTAAAAGAATTCCTCACTCTTAAGCAGGAATATATGAGTGTTCATGAGTACAACCTCAAGTTCACCCTACTATCTCATTATGCTCCAAAATGGTTGCTGATATAAGGAGCAAGATGAGTTTATTTATGTCCAAGTTATCTCGTTTGTCGAGCAAAAAGGGTAAGGCTTCGATATTTATATGGGACATGGACATAGCAAGGCTGATGATCCATGGGCAACAGGTTGAGAAATATAAGTTGAGAGATAGAGAAGAGTTCATAAATAAGAAGGCTAAGACAACATGAAATGAGTCTGGGCAGCAGAAGAGTAATGCAAATCGATCATCTTTTCAACAAAAGCCAAATGGACCTACTCCATCATCTGCTTGTGCACCTACACCAAGGAAATGAGGTGAGTTCAAGAACCAGAATTCTCAAAACTTTAGACCTAGACCTGCACAATCTCAGGGTAGAGTGGCACAAGGAGGTAATTGGACTCCTGCATGTCCTAAGTGTGGTAGGAACCACCCAGGAGTGTGTCGTTATGGCTCCACTGGTTGTTTCAAGTGTGGTCAGGTAGTTCACTTCATGAGAGAGTGCCCTAAGAACAACCAGTGTGGTGGTAATGGGGGCAATTAGAGTCCAATCTTATTCAGTAGTGCCTAAGGGTTGTTTTATTTTATACCTTAAGGTGAGAAAGTTAGTTTCCAAGGGGTGTATCTATCACTTCGTCCGAGTTAATGACTCTAGTGTTAAGACACCACCTATTCAGTCAGTTCTAATTGTGAGTGAGTTTCTAGAGGTCTTTCTAGAGAATCATACTGGAGTCCCTCCTGAGAGAGAAATAGACTTAGGTATAGATATTATTCCTGATACTTGTCATATCTCTATTCCTCCATATAGAATGGCTCCAGCTAAGTTGAAAGAGTTAAAAGAGTTGTTGAAGGATCTCCTTGAAAAAGGTTTCATTCGACCAAGTGTCTCACCTTGGGTTTCTCCGGTCTTATTTGTGAGAAAGAAAAATGGTTCACTTAGGAAGTGTATTGATTACCTCCGATTGAACAAGGTTACCATAACGAATAAGTATCCTCTTCCGAGAATTGATTATCTTTTCTATCAACTTCAGGGTTCCAATTATTTTTTTAAGATAGACCTCATATTAGGCTATCACCAGTTGAGAGTAAGAGGAAGTAACATCCCTAAGACAACATTCAGGACCCGTTATGGTTATTATGAGTTTCTGGTCATGTCATTTGGTTTGACTAATGCTTTTACAACGTTCATGGATCTTATGAACATATTGTTTAACCTTATCTTGTTATGTTTTTTTATCGTATTCATTGATGACATTCTAATCTATTTGAGGAATGAGGAGGATTATGCTAGTCATCTCAGAGTAGTTCTCCAAACTCTCAAGGATAGAGAGTAACATGCTAAATTGGGATTCGAGTTGACACTCAGAAGATTGAGGCACTACCGAACTGGCCTAAACCCATATCTCCGATTGATATTAGGATTTTCTTGGGATTGGCTGGTTATTATAGGAGGTTTTTCAAGAGGTTTTCATCTATTTCATCATGTTTGACCAAGTTGACTTAGAAGACAGTAACGTTTCAATGGTCTAAAGCTTGTGAGAAGAGCTTTCAGGAATTGAAAACTAGGTTGACTACTGCCTTGGTATTGACCTTACCGGAGGGTACATAAGGATGTGTGGTGTATTGTGATCCGTCTAGAGTTGGGTTGGGTTGTGTATTGATGCAGAATGGCAAACATATAGATGATGCCTCCAGACAGCTTAAGATTCATGAGAAGAATTACCCAACACATGATCTAGAGTTGGTTGTTGTAGTGTTCGCTTTGAAGATATGGCGTCACTATCTTTATATATGGTGTCCATATAGATGTGCTCACTATTCACAAAAGTCTTCAGTATGTATTCAGTGAAAAAAAAGCTTAATCTCAAACAGAGGAGGTGGTTGGAGTTACTCAAGGATTATGATGACATAAGTAATCTATATCACCCAGGTAAAGCTAATGTTGTTGCTGATGCTTTGAGCAGGTTGTTTATTGGTAGTAATAACCATGTTGAGGAAGAAAATAAGGAATTAGCTAAGGATGTGCACAAACTTGCATCCTTGGGAGTTTGTTTGTTGGATTCTAATGAAGGTGGAGTAGTGGTGATGAATGGGGGTGAATCATCATTAGTGTCAGAAGTGAAAGAGCAGCAAGACCAAGACCCTGTTTTGCTTGAATTGAAGGTGAATGTTCATAAGCAGAAAGTGATGGATTTTGAACAAGGGGGAGATATGGTATTGAGGTATCAAGGTAGGTTGTGTGTACCAAATATGGGTGAACACCAAGAGAGGATCATGGAGGAAGCTCATAACTCCAGATATTTGATCCATCCTGGTTCCACAAAGATGTATCATGACTTGAGAGAAGTCTATTGGTGGAGGAGTATATAGAAGTGTATTGCGGAGTTCGTTGCTAAATTCTTGAATTGTCAACAAGTCAAGGTAAAGCACCAAAGGCCCGGTGTTATGGTTCAGAATATAGAGATTCTGGAATGGAAGTGTGAGATGATCAATATGGATTGTATCACTGGTTTGTCGTGGTCTCCAAGGGAAAATGATTCTATTTAGGTGATTGTAGATCGGATGACTAAATCACCCATTTTTTGTCGGTAAAGACTACCTATTCAGCAGAGGATTATGCCAAGTTATATATTTAAGAGGTAGTTATACTTCATGGAGTTCCGGTGTCCATCATTTCAGATAGAGGTGTGCAATTTACTGCACAATTTTGAAAGTCTTTCTAGAAAGGTTTGGGTTTGTAGGTAAATTTGAGTACTACTTTCCATCCTCAAACTAATGGTCAAGAAGAGCGTACGATTCAGACTTTAGAAGATATGTTGAGGGCGTGTGTGATCCATTTCAAGGGTAATTGGATGATCACTTACCTCTCATAGAGTTTGCTTACACCAATAGTTATCACTCTAGCATCCAGATGGCTCCTTATGAAGCTCTTTATGGGAGAAGATGTAGATCTCCTATTGGGTGGTTTGAGATTGCTGAAGCTAGGTTGATAGGACCAAACTTAGTTTATTAAGCTATGGAGAAAGTGAAGATCATTCAAGAGAGGTTGAAAATAGTGCAGAGTCGTCATAAGTCTTATACTGATGTTAGGAGAAGAGACTTAGAGTTTGAGGTGGATGATTGGTTTTATTTGAAGGTTTCACCCATGAATGGTGTTATGAGGTTTGGTAAGAAGGGTAAACTTCATCCCCGGTATATTGGTCCTTACAGGATATCCAATAGAATTGGAAATGTAGCTTATGAGTTGGAGCTACCGCCAGAGTTAGCAGTAGTCCATCCGGTGTTTCACATTTAAATATTGAAGAAGTGTATGGGTGATCCTTCATTTATAGTACCTACTAAAAATATTGGTATTAAGGACAACCTATCTTATGAGAAGTTCCCATTGAGATACTTGATCGTCAGGTTCGCAAGTTGAGAACCAAGGAGGTTGTGTCAATCAAGGTATTATGGAGGAATCAGTTTACTGAGAAAGCTACTTGGGAGGATGAGGATGATATGCAGAAGAGATACCCACATCTCTTTCCTTCCCCAGAAAATCTAGACCAAGGTAATGGTTTTTTTGTAAAACTAGTTTTCAATTGATATGTTACATTGTGTTGAATTGCATGTTGGGTATTTGAGCTGGGTGTTAGATGTTTCCACCCTTAGTTCTACTTAGTGTGATCTCATTCGAGGACGAATGTTACCAAGGGGGAGATATTGTAACATCCCGCCTTAGAAAGAGCTAGAATTACAAAGAACAAATTTGGAAAGAGCCAAGTTGATAATTTTGCAAGTTATGCTTAAGTTGTGAGTTTTGGGTCAACTTCAAACGACTATAACTTTCAGTATAAAATGAGTTAGGTGTCCCACAAGATATCAAATGAAAGGTCTTTGAATATTCTTTCCAACGCCACCAAGTTTGCCTAGTTTTGAGTTCGTATGAGAGAGATATACATGTTTGAAGTCAACCTGTCCAGTTAAGGAGATTTACCCGAATCAATAAGGGGTATTTTGGTATTTTTAATATCCCATCAACTTTAAGCATTTTTAGTAAGGATTTAGGGGTCTAAACTGATTTGGGTCAGTTTTCATAATCCTAAATACGCTTAGGGTTTTAGAAGAGAGTTCAAGAAGAGGAAAAAGGGGAGAAAAGGGAAAATAATCAAGATTTCTTGCAAATCGAGGATTTGTTTCGCCAAATCTAGGTATGTATGTTGTTCATAGTGATGGGTTCGTTCACCCACACGCCAATCATGAGTTTCTTAAGTAAATTTCGTCCATGATAATCCATGTATTGAGATTCTTGTTTAGTTCTTGAAGTTTCATTAGTTAATCTTGATTATTGAGGTTTTGATGGGTTTTTAGATGAATGTTAGGGGTTTGAGAGTTGTTTATGAGTGGATTTTCGTTTACTAAGGTTGGCTATTCGAATCTAGGAGAGTTTGGAAGAAACCATTAGATTATAGGTGAATTAGGTCCTAATATCGAAGAAGAAAATTTGTCAGAAAAATTCAGGACAGGCGGCTGGCGCGCCGCGCCAGTAGTGTGCCAAGAAAAGTGTTATGTAGTTTAGTGGTTGGCGCCCTGCGCCACATAGTGCGCCAGGGTTGGCTTCCCCGCCCTTTTTCCCCTCGATTATCCCTTTTGAGTTATTTTAAAGTATACCATCACTCCTTTCTGATTCTAAACTACACCTAAACATCGAGAGATCATTCATAAAATAAAGCATAACCCTTGAATTCATAATTCAAATTCAAGGTAGAGTTAAGAGTAAAGTCTTGAGAGTTCTTCCGAGTCATTTTGAGAAGTCTTTTACAATCTTTTATAACTTGTTTTAAGACTTGACTACTTGAGTATGAGGATGAGGAGAGATGAGTTTCATTTTTCAAAATTAATATATGAGAACTAAGTATTCCCAAGAGTAAATGTCTTTACATTTAGAAATGAGAAGGAAATCTTTATTTCAAAATGAGTTCATGAGGAGTTTTGAGTAAATCTCTTTTAAGAGAATCTTTTGAGTAATAATCTCAAAGTTGAGGATGAGAAAATGTTTTTAAACATATGAGCTGAGTATATTTTGGGAGTAGTATTGAGCACCGATATAGGGACGAGTTCAAACAATTCAAAGTCCTCATAAACCATGTACTCAACGTGGGAGGGAAGGGTCATACTTTTTAGATGATTCATGATTGATTTTTAAGCATAGCTTAGTAAATCCACTTAGTTGAGGATGTATTATACTCTTGCAAGGTATAGGACAGTTCTGGCAGCGTGGGTGAGACGTTATATCAACACATAGCTCATAGTGATGGTTTTCGGTTAGAGAATCTCCCATATAGAGTTATTTTGTATTTTTACATACAAACTGAGTTATTTCGTATTCTTAAATACATTGAGTTATTATCTCCTATTTTCAGATCTTTCTTTATATTGCATCTTTATCATTGCTTGTATGTTGAATTGAGTTGAGGTTGAGTTGAGTTGAGTTGAGTTGAGATAAGGTAAGTATGTTTCTTCAGTTCCAGTTCAAGCTTATGTAATGTTTTAGATTTCCCCTTGCATGCTCGTACATTCCATGTACTGACACCATTTGTCATGCATCCTTCATGATGCAGATACAGGGAATTAGGATCGTTAATTGGCGCTTTGTTGATCCAGTCATGTTCCAGCTAGAGTTGGTGAGCCTCCTTGCTTTCCAGAGGGTTTCACCTTGAGTTTACATTTCAATTTTTGCTTATTAGGATATCCTGGGTCTTGTCCCGACGTCCATTCAGTTAGTTAAGGCTCATAGATAGACAGTAGTAGTTCATGAATTATTTTCATTTCCATTGTTAATGTTAAGACTTGAGTTGCCTCTTTTGGCCAGTGAATGTTTTAATTGAAATATATTAATTATCTATTTTGATATTTTGAATAAAGCTTTACTTTTGAGTTCTTTTATTGAGGAGTAAGTCTTCCGCTGAGAGTTGAGCCAAGACAAGGGTTCGCTTGGGGCCTTCAATGATTCTCGAGTGCCAGTCGCATCCACAGTGTAGGCTCGGGGTGTGACAAATAAAGACACACACACAAATAAGTATATGTAGACAAATACTGAAATTATACAAAATAGTTGGAACGTATACTTGTGGATAATATACAAAGCAAAAATGTAATTGTATATGTTACGCCCGAGCCTACACCCTGGACGCGACTAGTACTCGAGAACCTTTGCTGGACCCAAGTGAACCCATGGCTTGACTCAACTCTCAGCGAAAGATTTACTCCTCAATAAAAGAACTCAAAAGTAAAGCTTTACTCAAAATCTCAAAATAGATACTCAGAATATTTAAATTAAAATATTCACTGGCAAAAAGAGGCAACTCGGGTCTCAACATTAACAATGGAAATGATAAAGACTCATAAACTACTATAGTCTATCTATGAAGCCTCTACTAACTAAGATGGATGTCGGGACAAGACCCACGACATGCTAATAACAAAACTAAAATGTAAATTCAAGGTGAAACCCTACGGAAAGCAAGGAGGCTCACCAACTCTAGCTGGAACACGACTGGATCAACGAAGCACTGGTTGATGATCCTGATTTCCTATATCTACATCACAAAAGATACAGGACAAATGGCATCAGTACATGGAATGTACGAGCATGCAAGGGGAAATCTAAAATATGACATAAGCAGGAACTGGAACTAAAGAAACATACTTACCTTATCTCAACTCAACTCAGTTCAATATAAAAGCAATGATAAAGATGCAACATAAAGAAATTTCTTAAAATAGGAGATAAAAACTCAATGTGTTTAAGAATACAAAAAAACTCAGTTTGTACGTAAAAATATAAAATAACTTTATTTGGGATATTTTGTAACCGACAACCATCACTATGAGTTATGTAATGATACAACGTCTTATCCATGCTGCCAAAACTGTCTTATACCTTGCCGGAGTATAATACATCCTCAACTAAGTGGATCCACTAAGCTATGCTTAAAAATAAATAAGGAATCATCTAAAAAGTATGACCCTTTCTACCTACATTGGCTACATGGTTTATCAGGACTTTGAGTTGTATGAACTCGTCCCCATATCGATGCTCAATACTATTCCAAAAAATATACTCAGCTCATATGTTTAAAAACATTTTCTCGTCCTCAAACTTTGAGATTACTACTCAAAAGACTTCTCTTAAAAGAGATAGTACTCAAACCTCCTCATGAACTCATTTGGAAATCGATGTTTCCCCTCATTTTAAATGTAAAAATATTTACTCTTTGGGAATACTTAGTTCTCATATATTCATTCTGAAAAATGAAACTCAACTCTACTCATCCTCATACTCTAGTTTTCACGCCCCGAGGCTACCCCCTTGACGTAACACGGGACCTAGGCTCACGAGTGACCCCAAGCTAACCCTGAAGCTGGCATATCATAAGCATACCGAAAGATGCCCAAATGAAATCATGAACTAATGTGCAAGCTAAATTAATTGATAACTAAAAGTGGGGAACACCCAACTAGTCTGAAGTATAAAAACATACTAAGAGTTTAACTATACTGAAAGATAAACTTAACAAGTCAAGCTGATTCTAGTACTATGTCTGAAAAGACTCTAACTGACTAAAGTTGCTGGGACATGCCCCCAGCTAACTCTAGCAAGACTAAAAACTAAATAAAAGACTAAAAATAAAACACATGTATGTTTTCCTCGAAGTATGAGGACTCACTACTGAAGCTACTGAATACAAATCGAGAATCCAATCTATGCGTGATCTGGATGCTGAGTACCTGAACCTACATCATAAAAGGATGTAGCGCAGAGTATGCGTCATGTACTGAGAATGCAGGATATGGATACTAGCTGCACAAATATATAAGGTAAACAGAGCATAACTGAGCAATGATATAATCGGAACATGATGCAAATACTGAAATATATTGAAAAGAACTAAACTTAATGCAATGACCACATACTGATTATTAACATAACATGCTGAGACTGAATACTTAAGTATAACTGAAAACCTGGTCAAATGCACTACAGTCTGACTGTGAGCTACTATTAACCGACATAAAACCATGAGAGCTAAACGTGGAGTCCGATGTAAACTCCTCATCGAGAAGACCCAATATACCTAGCCAGGGGTATAAAGGCATGACTAGCGTGACACTAAATTTGATGCCCACAAAGGGTACTTATAAACCTACAGGGGCATGTAGTTCTGGGACTATGAGGGTACGCTGAACCCTAGTCCAACTTGGTGTTAAGCTTACTCCCAACTGGAAATGTTTATGACACAACATAACTGAAATACTAGATTAGCTCAATATTCTGACATGCTAGCTGAGAATGCAACCTTTATGTACTGACTATGAAACATTCGAAATCTGAAATGCACTTATCTGTTTAACTAACCTAGCAAGTGTAATTCATGAACTAAGAGAATTTACACAACTAGGGTTATGAATTTCATGTAAAGAACTAAGCAACGATTTTATGAAAACATGATAATCTGATTAGGAACACTATAACAGCTAAATCACAACAAATATCTAAGGTTTTAGAAACCCTACGTCTAAGCAATATATAGTGAATCATGAATCTGACTAAATTCTAGGGACCTAGTGGATGAAAGGAATCCACTAGTAAAATCCCACATACCTGGTGATGAAATCTACAAAGAAATCCTTCAATTTTGGGGTTGAAACTAATGAAAACCTCTGCGTGTTCTTAAGGGGTTGGTTGACTCTTTTTCTCCTTTTTTCTCTAAGTTTGATGAATTTTGGGTGAATGAATTGTTTAGGGTAAAGTCTGACTAGAATACTAGGCTTAAACTAAGTAAACTATGTAGTTTAGGCATTAAACGACATATTTTAAGGACCCCAATGCATAGTAAAAAGACATAAATAACCCTAAATTAAAAGATGAGAGGGTCCTATGGTCCGACAGTTGACCTACCAACCATCGGTAGGGGTCGTCGTCCAAGGTCTACCTAAAAGGGCTTCCCTAAAATGAGCATAACCTTTTACTCCCAGATGGGATTTTAGCAAACTTGGTGGAGTTGGAAAGAGGATTCAATTATCTTTCATTTGATAGGTCATGGGCCACCTAATTCATTTTATGCTAAAAGATATGACCGTTTGAAGTTGACCCAACAACCAATTCCCTCCAATTGGCTATTGATCCTCACCTACGGTCCGTAGGTCCAACCACAAACCATCCTGGTCGATCGTGGGTGGGGTCAGAGACCATAAATACTTGGTGCCCAATGACAAACTCCACTCAGACCGTGGACCACAACCGTAGGTCTCATCTTTAGATTCTGAAATTTCCCTAAGTCTGGGACTGAACCACGGGACCCCACCTACGGTCTGTGGGTGGTTTCCGTTGGTTTTGACACCAGATTTTGGAAAGCTGCATTTTATATTTTCTCAAGTCCAAGGTGTTACAATATCTCCCCCTTGGGAACATTCGCCCTCGAATGAAGTCTAAACAAGTTGAGTATGGAGAGAAAGAGTTGCAATCCCTACCACTAAGTACTAGAAACTGATATATAACTGAACTGAGTTCCAAGAACATGCCATTATGCTGAAGTGCAAGAACAGATGGAGAAACACGATACTGGATCTGAATTTACGCAAGAGTAAACTGAGAGACTGGAGAGGAACTATTGCCTGATGCTGAAATGGAATCGGAAGGAAAGAGATAAGGATACTTGGCCTTCATGGCTGCTTCTGCTTCCCAAGTAGCTCCCTCTACGGACTAACTCCTCCACAAAACCTTCACTGAAGCGACCTCCTTATTTCTCAACTTGCGAACCTAACGGTCGAGAATCTCAACTGTCACATCTTCATAAGTGAGACTATCATTCACAGTCACACTCTCTAATGGTACTATGGATGCCGGATCACCCACAGTCTTCATAAGTGAAAGACTGGATGAACTGCTGCTAGTTCTGCTGGAAACTCTAACTCATAAGCCACATTACCAACCCTTTTCAAGATTCCGTAAAGACCTACATATCTAGGACTGAGTTTCTCTTTCTTGCCAAATCTCATCACCCCTTTCATATATGACACTTTCAGGAAAACCCAATCATCGATTTCAAACTCTAAGTCTCTTCTCCTTACATCTGCATAAGAATTCTGATGATTCTAAACCGTCTTTAGTCTATCTCTGATGAGTTGAGCTTTTTCCTTAGCTTCATGAACTGAATCTGGTCCAATCAATGCTGCCTCACCTACTTCAAACCAGCTGATCGGATATCTACATCTACGCCCGTATAATGTCTCATAAGGGGACATCTGGAATGGTAGCTATTATTATAGGCGAACTCTATGAGAGGAAGGTGATCATCCCAACAGCCCTTGAAATCGATCACGAAAGCTCTCCACATGTCCTCTAAGGTCTGAATAGTACACTCTGCCTGACCATCCGTCTGTGAATGAAATGTTGTGCTGAGAATTACCTGTGTACCAAGACCTTTCTATAACGATTTACAGAAATGAGAGGTAAATTGAGGACCTCTATATGAAATGATAGACAAGGGAACCCCATGCAGCCCGACTATCTCATTAATGTAGAGTTTAGCATTGTCCTCCGCTGAATTTGTAGTCTTGACAGCCAAAATGTGAGCGGCCTTAGTAACTCTATCTACTATCACCCAAATGGAGTCATGTTGTCTGCAAGTACGAGGTAAACCCATAATGAAGTCCATGTTTATCACTTCCCACTTCCATGTAGGAATGTTAATCTCTTGAGTCATACCTCTTTGTTTCTGATGTTCTACCTTAACCTGTTGACAATTAGGACACTTAGCCACAAAACCTGATATATCCCTCTTCATGCCATTCCACCAAAAGACTTCCCACAAGTCACGGTACATCTTAGTGGCACCTGGATGAATAGAATACCTGGAGTTATGGGCTTAGGTAAGGATATGCTGCCTCAACTCACCCACCTTAGGAACACATAAGGGACCCTGATAATGAATCACACCATTTCCCCCTTGGGAGAAAACCTCAACTTTTTATGGATGAACTGTACCTTTCAACTGAAGTAATGTAGGATCACAATCCTATTTTTCTTCAACCTCCGCTACCAGTGAAGATTCAGATCTATTCTGAACTATCACACCACCATTTGACATGTCCGTAAGACCAACTCCTAAGCGAGCAAGCCGGTGAACATCTTTTGCGAATTCCTTTTTTTCTTCCTCAACGTGTGCTACACTACCCATAGACAGTCTACTGAGAGCATCAGCTACTACATTGGTCTTACCCAGATGGTAAATGACATCCATGTCATAGTCCTTGAGGAATTCGAACCATCTCCTATGATGAAGATTCAACTCTTTCTGGGTGAACACATACTAGAGGCTCTTATGATCTGTGAACACCATACAAGTAATGTCTCCAAATCTTTAGGGCGAATACTACAGCTTCAAGCTCAAGGTCGTGAGTTGGGTAGTTCTTCTCATGGACCTTAAGCTGTCTAGAAGCATAAGTTGTGACCTTACCACACTGCATCAACAAACAACCTAGGTCAGCCCTCGATGCATCAAAATATATCACATAACCATCTGAACCATCTAGTAGATTCAAGACAGTAGTTGTAGTCAACCTAGCCTTCAGTTCTGAACCACTGAAATTTGACCTTCTTCTGAGTCAACTTGGTCAATGAGGAAGCAATGGATGAAAATCCTTCAACAAATCTCTTTTAATAACCAGCCAAACCTAAGAAACTTATGATATCTGTTGGAGAGGTGGGTCTTGGCCACTGCTTTACTTCTTCCATTTTCTGAGAATCCACTCGGATTCCTTCGCTAGATACCACAAGACCAAGGAAAGTGACTGACTATAACCAGAATGCATATTTTCTAAACTTAGCGAATAACTGGCGATCCTTGAGAGTTTGCAGAACAACTCTCAGATGAGTCACATGTTTCTCCTCATTCCGAGAATAAATGAGGATATCATCAATAAAAATGATAACGAACAAGTCCAAATACTGCTTGAACATCCTGTTCATTATGTCCATGAAAGTTGTAGGAGTATATTTTAATCCAAATGACATACAAATTCATAATGACCATACCGAGTTCTGAAGGTTGTTTTCAGGATGTCACTATTTCTAACTTTGAGCTTATGATAGCCGGATCTGACGTCTATCTTCAAAAAATAACTAGCACTCTGAAGTTGGTCGAACAAGTCATCAATCCTGGGGATAGGGTATTTGTTCTTGATTGTGACCTTGTTCAACTGTCGATAGTCAATGCACATTATGAGAGAACTGTCCTTTTTTTTCACGAACAACACTGGAGTTCCCCATGGAGAGATACTGGGTCTGATAAAGCCCTTATCTAGAAGGTCTTTCAATTGTTCTTTCAATTCCTTAAGCTCAACTGGAGCCATTCTATAAAGAGGAATTGAAATAGGTTGGGTATCTGGAAGGAGATCAATTCCGAAGTCGATTTCCCTTTCGGGAAGAACTCCAGGAAGATCTTCTCGTAACACTTCTGGGAACATATTTACTACTCGGACTGACTCAAGAGTTGGGGTTTCGGAGTTTGAATCCTTAATCCGAACAAGATGACAGATATACCCTTTAGAAATTATCTTTTGGGCCTTAAGGTAAGAGATGAAGCGACCGATAGGCACTGAGCTACTACCCTTCTACTCTAAGATTGGCTCATTTGGAAACTGAAACCGAGCAATCCTAGTTCTACAATCAACTGAGGCATAACAGGAATGTAACCAATCCATGCCTAGAATGATATCAAAATCAACCATTTCTAACTCTACAAGGTCTGCTGAGGTGATTTTATGAGAGACTGTGACAGGGTAATTTTTGTATACTCGTCTAGCTATAATTGGGTCACCAACTGGAGTAGAGACTAAGAAGGGTTCTGAAATAGTTTCTGGACTGACACCAAAGTTTACTGCTATATAGGGAGTTACAAAGGAAATAGTATCCCCTGGATCTAACAATGCATAAACATCTAAATGAATGACTCGTAACATACCAGTGATCACATCGGGAGAATCTTCTTGGTCCTGGCGCGCCTGGAGAGCATATAACATGTTCTGGTGCTGACCGTCGTGATCACTAAATATGATGCCCACAGAGGGGACTTATAAACCTACGGGGGCACGTAGTTCTGAGACTATAAGGGTACGCTGAACCATCATCCAACTCGGTGCTAAGCCTAATCCCAGCTGGAAATGTGTATGACACAACATAAATGAAATACTGGATTAGCTCAATATTTTGGCATTCTAGCTGAGAATGCAACATTTATGTACTAACTATGAAACATTCGAAATCTGAGGCATGCTTATCTGTTCAACTTACCTAGCAAGTGTAATATATGAACTAAGAGAATCTACACAACTAGGGTTATGAATTTCATGCAAAAACCTAAGCAACGATTTCACGAATGCATGATAAGCTGATTAGGAACTCTATAACAGCTAAATCAGAACCACTATCCAAGGTTTAAGAAACCCTATGTCTAAGCAAGATTTAGCAAATCAAGAATCTGACTGAATTCTAGGGACCTAGTGGATGAAAGGAATCCACTAGTGAAATCTCACATAGTTGGTGACGAAATCTACGGAGAAATCCTTTAATTTTGGGGCTGGAACTGATGAAAACTTGTTGCGTATTTTTGAGGGGTTGGTCAACTCTTTTCTTTTTTTACGCTAAGTTTGATGATTTTTTGGTGAATTAATCGTTTAGGGTAAAGTCTGACTAGAATATTAGGATTAAACTGAGTAAAGCGATGTAGTTTAGGCATTAAACGATGTAGTTTAGGCAT
Source organism: Solanum chiquidenum (assembly GCA_029582725.1). NCBI lineage: Eukaryota > Viridiplantae > Streptophyta > Magnoliopsida > Solanales > Solanaceae > Solanum > Solanum chiquidenum. The sequence goes on from JAJOOS010013835.1 coordinate 18,102, forward strand.
TAAACGATGTAGTTTAAGGGCCCCAACACCTTTTCTGGCTCCGATTTTGTGTAACCTCAATTATGAACATTTTGAATTTGAAACATAAGAAAAAGACGTAAATGACCCTAACTTAAAAGATGACGGAGGTCATCCACGGAAGGACCTACAGACCGTCGATTGACCTACCAACTGTCGATAGGGGTCATCGGTCAAGCTCTGCCCGACAGGGCTTCCCTAAAACAAGCATAATTTTTTATTCCGAGATGGGATTTTAGCAAACTTGGTGGAGTTAGAAAGAGGATTCAATTATCTTTCATTTGATAGGTCATGGGCCACCTAATTCATTCTGTGCTAAAAGATCTGACCGTTTGAAGTTGACCCAACAACCAATTCCCTCTAATTAGCTACTGACCCTCACTTACGGTCAGACCTATGGTCGGTAGGTCCAACCACAGACCATCCTGGTCGACCGTGGGTGGGGTCAGACACCATAAATATTTAGTGCCCAACAACAGACTCCACCTACGGTCCGTGGGCCACGACCGTAGGTCTCATCTTTAGATTCCGAAATTTCCCTAAGTCTGGGACTGAACCACGAGACCCCACCTACGGTCTGTGGTTCTACCTACGATCTGTGGGTGGTTTCTGTTGGTTTTGACACCAGATTCTGGAAAGTTGCATTTTCTATTTTCTCAAGTCCAAGGTGCTACACTAGTACTCAAGCCTTAAAAGAAGTTTTAAAAGATTGTCAAAGACTTCTCAAACTGACTCGAAAGAACTCTCAAGACTTTACTCTTACTCTACGTTAAATTTGAATTATGAATTCAAGGGTTATAATTCATGTTGTGAATGATCTCTCGATGTTTAGATATAGTTTAGAGTAGTTAGAATCAGAAAGGAGTGAAGGTAGACTTTAAAAGAAATCAAACAGTTCAAACGACATAAAAAAGAGTGGGGGGAGGCGACCCTGACGCACTGACTGGCGCGGGGAGCTAGTCCCTAAACTACAGAGCACTCTTCCTGGCACACTGCTGACGTGGCACGCCAACCCCCTGCCCAAAAAACCTGATGAATCTCCTCCTTCGATTTTTTGCCCTAATCCACCTAGAACCGAATGGCTTCTTCCCAACTCACTTAAATTTGAATACCCAACATAAGTACACAAAAATCGACTCAAAACAACCCTCAAACTCCTAACATTCATCTCAAGAACTCATCAAAACCTCAATAATCAAGATTAACGAATGAAACTTCAAGAACTAATCAAGAATCTCAATACATGGATTATGATGGACGAAATTAACTCAAGAAACTCATGATTGGCGTGAGGGTGAACGAACTCATCACTATGAACAACTTACATACCTCTTAGGCAGTGGAGGATCCAGGTTTTCAATGGAGGGGGTTCGAAATATAAAGAAGTAAACATGTGAAAATTACAAGATTAAAAACTAAGCGAGATAGGAGGAAACTAATAATCTGAATACAATAAGTTTAACTTGCCTTGTCATGCCACGTTTAATATTTTTTCCTTTTACCCTATTTCATCGAGATTTTTTTAAACATATTTTTTGTGATTTTTTTCTCTTTTATATTGCAATGTTCTACTCTATTTTTTGAATTTCTTTTAAATTCAACCACTAAAATATTATAATATATATTCATAAGATAAATAGTTGACATCGTCGATTTTTTAGTTTATTTAATTCAATTTACTAGGTAGTCATTAGTGAAAAAGAAAAATGATGAATAGAACAAATAAGTTTAGTTTAGTTTTCATCTTTTTAAAATCGAACTGAAAAAAATAAGAAAGAAATACTATAAAATTAAGGGGAGGGGGAATCAATTAATTAGATTTTATTAAAAGATTATTCACAACTTTTAAATATCTTCATTCAATTAACTTTAATTTAATTTATTTCATATAATATTTTTTGTAAATCAATTTTAAATTTTATAATAATTCATCGTTAGTACATGGAAAGAGACTTATGTACAAATAAAATGAGAAATATAAATAAGAAGAATAAAAGAAAAAAGTATCTAAAATATGTCTAATAAATTTAAACAAAGATAAATTGAGAAAAAGAAATAGCATTGAGAGAAAAATAGTGATAACAAAAATAATAAAACTTTACATTGAACCAAAAACAATGAGGCATTTCATTGAGTTGGGATTTGAGCTCGAAACCAGAGCTCATTCAGCCTTTCAAAAACAAAGAAATAGAGTTGGATTTGAGCCCAAAACAAGAGCACATTCAGCCTTCCAAAGCAAAAAAAACAATTGGGAAAATGTTGCAAGTGGGAGTCGAACCCAAACCCTCTCGATCAATGTTGAACCCCTTAGCCGTTGAGCCATGTTTCTCTTTTGTTTTGAGGGGATCATTTTAATATATGTACTCATAAAATCAGAAATAGACCTTATATATACCGTGTAATTTTTTGACAAGGGGGTTCGGGTGAACCCCCAGAGCTCCACGTGGGTCCGCCCCTGCTCTTAGGGATCAACAACTTGGCGAAATAAATCCTCGATTCACAAGAAATCTTGATTGTTCTTACTTTTCTCCTCTTTGCTCTTCTTGAACTCTCTTCTAAAACCCTAAGCATAATTTAGCATTATGAAAACTGACCAAAATCAGTTTAGACCCCTAAAACCTTACTTAAAACGTTTAAAGTTGAAGGGGTTAAGAAAAGACCAAAATACCTTTCATAAATTTGGGCAACTTTCCTTAACTGGATTGGTTGACTTCAAACGGACATATCTCACTCATCCGAACTCAAACTTAGGAAACTTGGTGGCATTGAAAAGATGATTCAAAGACCTTTCATTTGATATATTAGGGGCAACCTTACTCCTTCTGTACTGAAAGTTATGGTCGTTTGAATTTGACTCAAAACTCACAACTTAAGCATAACTTGCAAAATTCCCAATTTGGCTCTTTCCAAATTAGTTCTTTCTAATTTTAGAGTGTTTTACAAAAAGTATTACCTTGGTCTCGAGTTTCTCCTGAAGGAAAGAGATGTGGGTATCTCTTCTTCATATCCTCCTCAGCCTCCCAAATAGCCTCCTCAACAAACTAATTCCTCCATAATACCTTGACTGATGCAACCTCCTTGGTTCTCAACTTGCGAACCTAGCGATCAAGTATCTCAATGGGAATCTCCTCATAAGATAGGTTGTCCTTTATACAAATATCTCCAGTAGGTATTATAAGTGAAGGATAGCTCATACACTTCTTCAACATTGAAATGTGTAACACCGAATGGACTGTTGCTAACTCTGGCGGTAGCTTCAACTCATAAGATACATTGACAATTCTCTTGGATATACTATAAGGACCAATACACTAGGGACTAAGTTTCCCCTTCTTGCCAAGCCTCATAACACCCTTCATGGGTGAAACCTTCAAATAAACCCAATCATCCAGCTCAAACTCTAAGTCTCTTCTCCTAACATCAGTATAGGATTTTTGACGACTCTAGGCTATTTTAAACCTCTCTTGAATGATCTTCACTTTCTCCATAGCCTGATGAATTAAGTCTAGTCCTATAAACCCATCTTCACCAACTTCAAATCATCTAATAGGAGATCTTCATCCTCTCCCATAAAGAGCCTCATAAGAAGCCATTTGGATGCTAGAGTGATAATTATTGTTGTAAGAAAACTCAATGAGAGTTAAGTGATCATCTCAATTACCTTTAAAATTGATCACACATTCCCTCAACATATCCTATAAAGTCTGAATCTTATGCTCTGCTTGACCATCAATCTAAGGATGGAAAGCAGTACTCAAATTCACCTTCGAATCAAAACCTTTCTGAAAAGTCTTCCAAAATTGTGCAGTAAATTATGCATCTCTCTCTGAAATGATGGACACTGGAACTCCATGAAGTCAGACTATCTCTTGAATATACAACCTAGCATAATCTTCTGCTGAATAGGTAGTTTATATAGGCAAAAAATGGGCTGATTTAGTCATCCGATATACCATCACCCAAATAGAATCATGTTGTCTGCGAGATCGTAGCAACCCAGTAATAAAATCTATATTGATCATTTCCCACTTCCATTCCGGAATCTCTATATTCTGAGCCATACCACCGGGCCTTTGGTGCTCTACCTTGACTTGTTGAGAATTCAGGCATTTAGCAATGAACTCTGCAACACACTTCTTCATACTACTCCAACAATAGACTTCTCTCAAGTCGCGATACATATTTGTGGAACCAGGATGGATCGAATATCTGGAGCTATGAGTTTTTTCCATGATCCTCTCTTGGAATTCATCCACCTTTGTCCATCTCCCCCTTGTTCAAAAGCAATCACTTTATACTTAGGAAAATTTTCCTTTAATTCGATCAAAACAGTGTCTTGGTCTTTTTTCTCTTCCACTTCTGACACTAATGATGATTCCGCCTCATTCATCACCACTACTCCACCTTCATTGGAATCAAACAAACGAACTCCCAAGTATGCAAATTTGTGCACATCCTTGGCTAATTCCTTCTTTTCTTCCTCAACATGGGAAGTACTAGCCATAGAAAACTTGCTCAAAGCATCAGCAACAACAATAGCCTTACCTAGGTGATATAGAATACTCATTTCATAATCCTTGAATAACTCCAACCACCTCCTCTGTCTGAGATTAAGCTATTTCTGACAGAATACATACTGAAGACTATTGTGATCGGTGAACACATCTACATGGACACCATAAAGATAGTGATGTCATATATTCAAAGCGAACACTACAATAGCTAACTCTAGATCATGGGTTGGGTAATTCTTCTCGTGAATCTTAAGTTGTATGGAGTCATAATCTATAAATTTTCCATTCTGCATCAATACACAACCCAGTCCAACTCTGAAAGCATTATAATATACCAAAAAACCTTGTGTACCCTTTGATAAGGTCAACACTGGGGGAGTAGTTAAACTAGTTTTCAATTCCTGAAAGCTCTTCTCACAAGCTTCAGACCATTGAAATTTTTTTGTCTTTTGAGTCAACTAAGTCAACGGGGATGAAATAGATGAAAACCCCTCGACAAATCTCCTATAATAACCAGCCAATCTCGAGAAACTCCTAATGTCAGTTGGAGACGTGGGTCTAGGCCAGTTCTGCACTACCTCAATCTTTTGAGTGTCAACTCGAATCCCATCACCAGAAACAATGTGGCCTAAGAATGCCACAAACTCAATCCATAACTCACACTTAGATAATTTAGCATACAACTCTCTAGCCTTGAGAGTTTGGAGAACTACTCTCAGATTACTAGCATGAGCCTCCTCATTCCTTGAATAAATTAGAATGTCATCAATGAATAAGATAACAAACATATCAAGATAAGGCTTAAACACTCCGCTCATAAGGTCCATGAACGTTACAGAAGCATTAGTCAAACCAAAATACATAACCAGAAACTCATAATGACCATAACGGGTCTTGAATGTTTTCTTAGGGATGTCACTTTATCTTACTTTCAACATATAATAGCCTGATCTGAGGTCTATTTTTGAAAAACAAGTGGCACCTTGAAGTTGATGAAAAAGATCACCAATCCTTGGAAGGGGATACTTATTCTTGATAGTAACCTTGTTCAGTTGGCGGTAATCAATACACATCCTAAGTGAACCATCTTTCTTCCTCACAAATAGGACCGGAGCGCCTCAAGGTGAGACGCTGGGTCAAATGAAACCTTTATCAAAAAGGTCTTTCAATTGCACTTTTAACTCTTTCAACTCAGATGGAGCCATTATATATGGAGGAATAGAGATATGACGAGTATCAAGAAGAATATCTATACTGAAGTCTATTTCTCTCTCAGGAGGGACTCTAGGAAGATCATCTGGAAAGGCCTATGGAAAATCACTCACAACTAGAACTGACTAAATAGGTGGTCTCTCAATACTAGAGTCATTAACTCGGACTAAGTGATAGACACACCCCTTGGAAACTAACTTTCTCTCCTTAAGGTACAAAATAAAATGACCCTTAGGCACTGCTGAACTACTCCTCCACTCAATAATTGGCTCATTACGAAACTGGAACTTAACTACTCGAGTTCTACAATAAACTGAGGCGTAACAAGCATGAAGTCAGTCCATACCTAGAATAACATCAAAGTCCACCATAGCTAGCTCAACTAAGTGATCCACAGTGTCCTTGTGATTGACAGAACTGACACAATCACGATAAACTCTCTCAGCTAGAATAGACTCACCAATAGCTGTAAAAACACTGAAGGGCTCAAGAAATTGCTCAGGAAGAATATCAAAATTCATAGCAATATAAGGAGTAACAACAGATAGACTCGCTCCTGGATCAAGCAATGCATATACATCAAAAGTAAAGACTTTGGCCAAACCAGTGACAACATCTGACGAATTCTCTTGCTCTTGGCGACTAGTGATAGCATACAAACACTTTGCTCCTTCACCTATCCCAGAAATAGCTCCTCTATGTGCAGCTCTGTCTGGTGAAGCCACTGAAGAAAATTGGGCCCTATTGCCCACATTACCACTACCATGCATGTTCTTAAGGCACTCTCTCATGAAGGGACCTACCTGACCACACATGAAATAACCAGTGGAGCCATCACGACATGCTCATGGGTGGTTCCTACTACACTTAGCACATGCATGATTCTAATTACCTCTTTATACCATACTACCTTGAGACTGTGCTAGTATAGCTTTGAAATTCTACGAATTCTGATTCTTGAACTCACCTATGTTCCTTGTTGCAGGTGCACTAGCAGATGATAGAGCAAGTCCATTTGGCTTTTGTTGGAAGGCTGACCGGTTTGCATTACTCTTCTTCTGCCCGGACTCATTTCCAGTTGTCTTAGCCTTCTTGTTTCAGAACTCTTCCCTATCCCTCAGCTTATCTTCCTCAACCTGTTGCACATGGATCATCAGCCTTGCTATGTCCATGTCCCCTATCAACATTGCTGCCTTACCCTCTTTGCTCGACAGACGAGAGAACCCGAACACAAACAAACTCATCATGCTCCTCATATTAACAACCATTTTTGGAGAAAAATGGGACAGTTGGGTGACTTGAGGTTGTACTCATGCACACTCATAAATTCCTGCTTAAGAGTGAGGAATTCCCTTACCTTTGCCTCTCTCAGTTCACGGGGAAAGAAACACCCCCAAGAAGGCCTCCTCGAACACAACCCAGCTCACAATTGGTGCACTATCAGTTCTACCCTTCTTCCATTGATTGTACCAGACTCTAGCAACACCCTTCAGTTAGTATGCAGCTAGTTTCACATGCTTAACATCTACCATATGCATCAACTCAAACACTTTTCGCAATTCCTCCACAAAGTTTTCTAGATCCTCAGTGACACTTGAACCGGTGAAGTCTGGAGGATTCATCCTTAAAAACTCACGGATTCTGGATGTATCAACCACATCTTGTTGATTCCCTCTTTGTTGCCCAGCTTGATTGGTCACCACTTGACTAAACATCCGGATAGCATCCCAAAAGTCAGCATTAGTGAACTCTCTTTGGGGTTGCACTTCAGGTGCATTGGGTACCCCTAGATCCTGAGGATCAGCATTCCTCCTAGCAGGACGATCTCGGACAGCTCTTCGTGGAGGCATGATCTGAAAAGATACAAGCAAGCACAAATTAGAAAGAAACTTTATAGAATTTAACTCTATCGCATGGAAAGAGTATGAAAGAAGTGAGAAATTTCCTAAATATCGCAGCCTCTTAATTATAGATGTGGCGCGTTTCACACTGATAACTAGGAATCTACAGACACGGCTTCATAGACACCCTAGGACTTTTAAACTATGTGCTCTGATACCAAGTTTTGTCACTCCCCGAGCCTACACCCTAGACGCAACTGGCACTCGAGAAGCATAGTTGGCCCCAAGCGAACCCTTGGCCTGGCTAAACTCTCAGCGGAAAACTTACTCATCAATAAAAGAACTCAAAAGTAAAGCTTTCCTCAAAATATCAAAATAGATACTCAGAATATTTCAATTAAAAAATTCATTGGCCAAAAGAGGCAACTCGAGTCTCAACATTAACAATGGAATGAAAAAGACTCATAAACTACTATTGTCTATCTATGAAGCCTCTACTAGCTGAGATGGACGCCAGGAAAAGACCCACGATATCCTAATAAGAATATTGAAATGTAAACTCAATGTGAAGCCCTCCGGAAAGCAAGAAAGCTCACCAACTCTAGCTGGAACACAACTAGATCAACGGAGCGATGGTTGATGATCCTGATTTCCTGTATCTACATCATGAAAGATGCATGTCAAATGGCGTCAGTATATGGATTGTACAAACATGCAAGGGGAAATCTAAAACATGAAATAAGGTGGAAATGGAACTGAAGAAACATACTTACCTCATCTCAACTCAACTCAACCTCAACTCAGTTCAATATAAAAGCAATGATAAAGATGCAATATAAAGAAAGGTCTTAAAACAGGAGATAAAAACTCAATGTATTTAAGAATACAAAATAACTCAGGTTGTATGTAAAAATATAAAATAACTCTATTTGGGAGAATTTCTAACCTACAACCTTCACTATGAACTATGTGATGATACAACATTTCGTCCATGCTGCCAGAACTGTCCTATACCTTGTCGGGGTATAAGACATCCTCAACTAAGTGGATCCACTAAGCTATGCTTAAAAAGTAATAAGGGATCATCTAAAAAGTATGACACTTTCTATCCACGTTGGCTACATGGTAGTTTACATCCCTACTCTATTCAAATAGGGCGAAACGTCGCAGTGACTCAAAAAATAATCAATTGATTCGATTTTAAAAGGATTTTAAGAATAAACGAATTTTAAAAGAGTCGCCACCTAATTTTAGGAAAAAACTAGGAAACCATTAAGTGATCTACGAAACCAAGATTCTAGGTAAGGGGTTCAAGTTATTTCGAAAGTAAGGTGTTAGGCATCTTTCAAAATCCACAACTGTGGGTCCCGACTGAATTAATTTTTTTCAAATTGAGGAGGAGGTATAAATAGTATACAAATATAACAAACATGCAATATACACAAGTAATAAAGTAAACAAGTAATATGAGAAATGACCTAATATTTGCCTATCGTCAACAATATACATAATAATGAATATAGTATTCGAACCTAATTTAAAGAGCTTCAATGTGAAGCGACTCCAGGTACCTGTAAAGATACTTAATAAAAGCGTTAGTGATAAATAAATACAAATAAAAATAAATGAAATAAATAATAACTTAGAAATAAAAACTCGTCTTATTAAAATGGGAGGCCTTGGAAATCGACAGTAATTTCTTCATCGGCCAATTTTAACAAAACAAAATATATAAACTTGAACTAAATTCCCGTCTTTTAAAATGGAAAGGCCTCCAAAACCGACGGAGAGATTTTCTCATTGGCCAATTTTAACATATAAAAACTACAAACAAAAACTAAATTTCCGTCTTTTAAAATGGGGAGGCCTTCAAAATCGACGGAGAGATTTTATCATTGGCCAATTTTAACAAAACAAAATATATAAACTTGAATTAAATTCTCGTCTTTTAAAATGGGAAGGCCTCCAAAATCGATGGAGAGATTTTCTCATTGGTCAATTTTAACATATAAAAACTACAAACAAAAACTAAATTTCCGTCTTTTAAAATGGGGAGGCCTTCAAAATCAACGGAGAGATTTTATCATTGGACAATTTTAACAAAACAAAATATATAAACTTGAACTAAATTCTCGTCTTTTAAAATGGGAAGGCCTCCAAAACCGACGGAGAGATTTTCTCATTGGCCAATTTTAACATATAAAAACTACAAACAAAAACTAAATTTCCGTCTTTTAAAATGAGGAGGCCTCCAAAATCAACGGAGAGATTTTATCATTGGTCAATGTTAACTTATAACAATAATGCTAACTACTAAAAGGTAGAATAGTGAAACAATGAAGACAAAACCACATGAACAGTCCATAAGAACAATTAACCCAATAATACAATCAATAAAGTTTTAGCAAAAGATAGATATGTAGGGTGTGTTTGGTATGAAGGAAAAACAAGTTGATTTTTGACTTATTTTCTCATGTTTGGTTAGTGAGTAGAAAATATTTTCCGGAAAAGAGTTTTAGTGTTTGATTTATGAATGAAAAATATTTTTGAGAAATATCTTTTATTTTTACTAGAGTAGAAAATAATTTTTGAAATTGAAAATATTTTTTATAAACAAACTTAAATTCTTTTTGGGGGTGGGGGGTGGTAGAGGGGGGGGGTCGAGGGTAGAGGTGAAAAATTTAAATTTTGAAGTTGAAAATATTTTTTAAAAACAAACTTAAAAATTTGTTTGGGAGTGGGGGCAGGTAAGGGGGTGGGTGGGGGGGGGAGGTCGAGGGTTAGTTGGGGTGAAAAAATAAAATTTTGAAGTTGAAAATATTTTTTAAAAACAAACTTAAATTTTTTTTTGGGGGTGGGGGGA
>JAJOOS010013836.1:0-12360 GCA_029582725.1 Solanum chiquidenum
GATCCAGCCTTGAACCATACAGCTTCACCGAATTTGACACCGTTACGGGCCAACAACTCGGGGAAGACACAACCTAGAGCTCCAAGCATAGCCCATCTGCAGTGAATCACCTCCAACTCACGGTTTTTAGAAAAAGTTTCTGGATCAGCTGAAAGTCCAGCAGTATCCCATCCATAGTCACCTGGGAATTCACCAGTCAAGTAACTTGGAGACTCACCAGAGACTGGGCCCAAGTACTTAACACGGTCAGGACCGTACCATGGGCTACCAGAGGAGGCAGGCTTGGCCTTGGTAGCGGTCTTCCTCATGGTGATTCTCCCATTTCCGGTTATTTCAGAAGATGATGGTGAGAGTTTCACCGCCTTTCCGGCAAAAGAAGAGGAAGAAAGAGTCATTGTAGAAGTTGCCATTATAGAAGTAGAATGAAAACTATTGAATGTACAAAAAGAAAAGTTGTTTTGAGGCTTGAGTTTCATGGGCTTTGCACCAAGTGTATATAAATGACTCAACAGGCCCAAAATCCTTATCTTTGAATATCATTATCTGCTTTTTCATTGGTGAATGACAATTTTGTACTAGATATTTTTTAAAGATACTTCATAAGTTTAAAAAATCTAACTCAATGTTGATTTCCTCTCATGCAGCCAATCCTTGTTTGCCACCTGTGATTATAGATTATTGCAATATAATATCCACTTGACCATGCATAAGAGTAGCTCATGGCAATGCATTGTTCACAAACATCTGTTTATTTGGCTGAGGAGTGAGGACATATGAAATAGGACCACTTGTGTGAGTTGCAAAAGATAGACAATTGGACAATGTACACTAACCTTTTTTTATACATTTGAAATGAAATGCAAATTGTTTTAGGGTTACTGAAGATAGGTAGAATGAAAATAGTAAAAAATGTTATTAGTTCAACAAAATTTGTGAATAATTGAATAATATATGCTAATTTTGTCAATCTGACAGAACTTGTAAATAATTTGTATTAAAGTGATGTACGATCGTCATAATTACTTGTGAATTAATCATTAGTGCCAAATTAGGATGTGTCAAGCATAACTTGTGAAAGATTAATTTCTCATTCTTTTGTGCGGCATAACTTGTGAAGAAGTTATGTAAACAACCTTAAAACACATTGTATGGTCGTTTTGACATAAATCTCAAGCAACCTTAAAACACAGGAACCTATGGGCAACTCGATAGGAATCAGAAGAGAAAGATAGAGTCATTGTCGTTCTAATCATTGTTGAAGTGAGGGTTCAAATCACATTGTATGCTTGTTTTGATTTTGATTGTTTATTGTTAAAGAGAATAGTTCATTGTTTAGTTCCTACTCTAGGTGTGTACTGTGTAGCTGACAACAATAGTGATTTTCTTATGGATTATTGTATTGGATTAATAAGATCCAAAATCGATAGCTAATAGAATAAATAAGTTGCTTCTAGAATATCAATTACTAGGTAAATCGTTCAATATATAGCATCTATCGAACGGAAAAACTTTATTGAATTGAGTTCGGTGTAGAAGGTTCAAGCAAGGAATGAATTCAATAATAAATTACTGTAACCGTATATGATTGTGAAATTTATCACTACGATGTAAAAATGCATATATTATTTAACTGTTTAGTCATTATTTAATAACAAAAAGAAATTAATCTTTCATTTTCTCTTGTCTCCATTTTTTCAACTTCTTGCTATTAATGATTTAGATTTAATCAACAAACACTAGGTCTTAACCATATGGTTAGGATAATCTTCTCTTTTTTATTTTTTAAATCATTGCCTAGTTATAACCAATGTTACATGATTTAACACTGAAGATGGACACAAGATAAAACTTTGTAAGTACATGCAACCTTGCAGTTTAGCCTGATGGCAAAAAACTTCATATATAATCTCTAGTAATTTACAATTGCTAGGTTTACAAGGTCATCAAACAATAGGATACTAGAAGTAACATTCTCTCTTAAGAACTTCACTTTCCGGGAACAAAGTTTGTGGCAAAGGCCCAAGCGTTGTTGTTAACTGGGTCAGCAAGGTGGTCGGCAAGATTCTCCAATGGACCCTTTCCAGTGACAATAGCTTGAACAAAGAATCCAAACATGGAGAACATAGCAAGTCTACCATTCTTGATCTCCTTCACCTTGAGCTCAGCAAAAGCCTCTGGGTCGTCAGCAAGGCCCAATGGGTCAAAGCTACCACCAGGGTAAAGTGGGTCAACAACCTCACCAAGAGGCCCACCAGCAATACGGTAACCCTCAACGGCTCCCATCAACACAACTTGGCAAGCCCAGATAGCCAAGATGCTTTGTGCATGGACCAAGCTTGGGTTGCCCAAGTAGTCAAGTCCACCCTCGCTGAAAATTTGAGATCCAGCCTTGAACCAAACAGCTTCACCAAATTTGACACCGTTACGGGCCAAAAGCTCAGGGAAGACACATCCAAGAGCACCAAGCATGGCCCACCTGCAGTGGATCACCTCCAATTCACGGTTCTTAGAGAATGTTTCAGGGTCAGCTGAAAGTCCAGCAGTGTCCCATCCGTAGTCACCAGGAAACTCACCAGTCAAGTAGCTTGGGGCTTCACCAGAGAATGGGCCCAAGTACTTAACTCGGTCAGGACCGTACCATGGGCTACCAGAGGAGGCAGGCTTTGCCTTGGCAGCAGTCTTCCTCATGGTGATTCTCCCATTTCCGGTGATTTCAGAAGAAGATGGTGAGAGTTTCACCGCCTTTCCAGCAAAGGTAGAGGAAGAAAGAGCCATTGTAGAAGCAGCCATTATAAAAGTAGAATGAATACTCTTAGAATGCACAAAAAGAAGGTTTGATTTGAGGCCTGAGTTTCATGGACCTTGCACCAAGTGTATATAAATGACTCCACAGGCCCAATACCCTTATCCTTGAATATCTATATCTCTATTTTCATTGGTGGATGACAATTTGTAATATTTTGTATACTTGTCCATTTGTCAAAGTTCATTAAACATGACTAGATTTTTTTAGATACTTTACATATTTTAAAAATCTAACCCATCGAAGATTTTCTCTATTACATCCAATCAATAGTTGCCACGTGTGATTGTTGATTATTGCAATATAATATCCACTTTGTTCAAACACTTAAATTTATTTGGCTGACATATGAAATAGGACCACTTTTATGTGTGGCAAATTGACAATGAGACAAAATAAAAAAAAAAATTGAACTTAAGGTAATGCAAGTTCAAGTGTCCCAACAGCTAATTAAGCTCCAATGAAATATAATTTGATTTTTGTGTGAGATACTAGAGGTAAGTTAAACAAACATGGTAAGAAGTTTTGTGAAAATTATTTAACAATTAAATGATACGTATAAAAATTTTCATTAATTCAACGAAACTTATGAACAATTTTACTAAAGTTATGCTTGTGTCCATCATAACTTGTGATTAGACAAGTTTTGCTAATGAATTTGTCAATAATTTGTATTAAAGTTACAATTAGTATGACATGTCTTGTGAAAGCTTAATTTTTCATTCTTACGCCCGGTATAACTCTTGTGAAAAAGTGATAACCCTCTCGTGAAAGACCTTGAAGGTTATTTTGTTCATTCATAGAACTTGTGAATAATTTATTTCAAAGTTTTGACATGTCTGTCGTTCATAGGACGATCAATACTCTAAACGTCAATTAGAAATATAAGAGAATAATAAGAAAATTAAACGTATGTAATTGTTTTCTTTCATGAAGGAGTTAAATTAAGAGGAAACTTTAGTATACTATAAAGCCATATACTAAGGTTAATTAAGTGGCTAGAATAATTACGATTTAAGAACTTCTACAAGAACAAATTACATATTAATTAAGTGGATAGAATAGTAAGATTTCACTCGGTATGTTGTTGCCGTACAAGAACAAATTACATATTAGAAGTCATGAACATCATTTATCAAGAATAATATACGAAAATTTATGGATATGTACCATTCTGCCTGCTAATTTACCAACATGAATGAAATATACACCATGTACATACTAATAGTGTATATGTTATATATATTATAAGTGTAGTATATGTATATTTAGAATAAAATATAAATAACCATCTATACACTTTGTACATATTTTGTAAATCGGTTGGCCAAAGTGTTTTGAGTAACTGTAACGTTCCTTAAAACATACTTCTTAATATTTGTTTCATTTTTATTGATGAAGAGTCTTTTATTGCTTAGAATATCCAACACTCAACAGCTAGAAAATCATTTTATGCAATTTTAAAACCTCTATTCTATAGTGCACTTGAATATTGTTAATAATCAAATCATTTTAAGAAATTAAGTTGTATATATTGTTATTATTATAAAGAATTTTTTTATACTATAAGGTCATCTAAAGATATTTACAAGTAAACTTGGAATTTGTAATTTAAGTTTACATGCTACAAAAAGATAAATATGAAAAGATTGAGAGTACAAGAATGAATATGAAAAGATTCACATGTTCTTCATTAATCCAAACTAATTTACACCACATTAGTGCATTACAATCTCTTTACTGAACCCATAGCCCAGAATGCTTAAAAATTTGACCCCTTCTATAGATTCATCACTCAAAACCTAAAAACTCATCTCACACTACTAGAAGATTAGAGATATACTTTTGTTACACTCATTTTCCGGGAACGAAGTTTGTGGCAAAGGCCCAGGCGTTGTTGTTAACTGGGTCCGCAAGGTGGTCAGCAAGGTTCTCCAATGGACCCTTTCCGGTGACGATAGCTTGAACAAAGAATCCAAACATGGAAAACATGGCAAGTCTTCCGTTCTTGATTTCCTTAACCTTGAGCTCAGCAAAAGCCTCTGGGTCGTCAGCAAGGCCCAATGGGTCAAAGCTACCACCAGGGTAAAGTGGGTCAACAACCTCACCAAGAGGTCCACCAACAATACGATAACCTTCAACGGCTCCCATCAACACAACTTGGCAAGCCCAGATAGCCAAGATGCTTTGTGCATGGACCAAGCTTGGGTTGCCCAAGTAGTCAAGTCCACCCTCGCTGAAAATTTGAGATCCAGCTTTGAACCATACAGCTTCACCAAATTTGACACCGTTACGGGCCAAAAGCTCAGGGAAGACACATCCAAGAGCACCAAGCATTGCCCATCTACAGTGGATCACCTCCAATTCACGGTTCTTAGAGAATGTTTCAGGGTCAGCTGAAAGTCCAGCAGTGTCCCATCCGTAGTCACCAGGGAACTCACCAGTCAAGTAGCTTGGGGCTTCACCAGAGAATGGGCCCAAGTACTTAACACGGTCAGGACCATACCATGGGCTACCAGAGGAGGCAGGCTTGGCCTTGGCAGCAGTCTTCCTCATGGTGATTCTCCCATTTCCGGTGATTTCAGAAGAAGATGGTGAGAGTTTCACCGCCTTTCCGGCAAAGGTAGAGGAGGAAAGAGCCATTGTAGAAGCAGCCATTGTAAGAAGTAGAATGAAAAACTCTTTGAATGTACAAAAAAGAAGAGTTGATTTGAGGCTTGAGTTTCTTGGGCCTTGCACCAAGTGTATATAAATGAGAAATTACTCCTTAATTAGGTCCAATATATCATTATCCTTGAATATCTATATCTGAATTTTCATTGGTGGATGCAATATCTAACCTTCTGGTGTTATTGTCCATTTGGCAAAGCTCAACACCATTACAGATGACTAGTTATTTTTTAGATACATTATGTATACAAAAAAATCTAACACATTGTAGATTTCCTTTCTTTCAACCAATCCAGCGCCGCCACGTGTGATTGTGGATTACTCTAATATAATATCCAAAAACATAAAAGTAACTCATGGCCATGCAATAGTTCACACACTTGTGTGTAAAATAGGACCACTAATTTATATGAGTGGCAAAATGACAATGAGACAATAATATTTGAATTTAATTTACATGATAATGCATATGTATAGGCTCTTTGTGAAGCTGCATTTAACTAAAGGAAATTTCTTGAATATCAAGGGGGGGAGGTTACGTTATTAAATTTCATTTCAAATTAGTAAGGTTCTTAAAGAATTAAATTAAAAAGACTGGTTAAAATTTTGCATCCTTCATTTTCACAAAAACCTCATAGAGAAGTTCATGTCATATTTTAGTGGAAACCTTATATATATGTAATATGTCCATAAAATATTTGACGTAATATACGCGACATAGTTTTTCAACTATGGTGCTTGAATGAACCCCTCCACCCCGAGTTGGGCCTATGAAGTTGTGACTTGAACCTGTTTTTGAATTTATTACTTCACTTTCTCCCTCTATCAAGAGAGTTCAACAATTTAATTATGAAAAAAAATATTCTTACTTTATTCACACCGTATTCGAGATAATTTTTCGAACGAAATTCAATTGAACCCCTTTTCCTCTGCTTAGCTTTGGAAAATTTACAAGTTTTAGTTTTCTTGAATTAGTTGTTCAGTTCTCAGAGCAACAATTGCATGAAAAATATCAATGAAACACCCAACTTGACAGCATATTAGGACAAATTTGCAATATTCATAGCCACATATTTGTTGGACCCCATTAGTAAAAATATCTTGAACTATTGATGGATTATAAAATGCCAAGTGGCTAATAAAATCTTGAAAACCAATGAAATTGTAGATAGAGATATCATAAGATAAGAACCAACCATATTCCCTCCCTCCTATATATAGTGTTATTAATCACAATTGAACATAAATCATCACACAACAGCCATCAAAATACATTTCATTTCTTTTTATTAATATTAAATCATGGCTGCTTCTACCATGGCTCTTTCTTCCTCTACTTTCGCCGGTAAGGCGGTAAAACTCTCACCATCTTCTTCTGAAATCACCGGAAATGGGAGAATCACCATGAGGAAAGCTGCTGCCAAGGCCAAGCCTGCCTCTTCTGGTAGCCCATGGTATGGTCCTGACCGTGTTAAGTACTTGGGCCCATTCTCTGGTGAAGCCCCAAGCTATTTGACTGGTGAGTTCCCTGGTGACTATGGATGGGACACTGCTGGACTTTCAGCTGACCCTGAAACATTCGCTAAGAACCGTGAATTGGAGGTGATCCACAGCAGATGGGCCATGCTTGGTGCTCTTGGATGTGTCTTCCCTGAGCTTTTGGCCCGTAACGGTGTCAAGTTTGGCGAAGCTGTATGGTTCAAGGCTGGATCACAAATTTTCAGCGAGGGTGGACTTGACTACTTGGGCAACCCAAGTTTGGTCCATGCACAAAGCATCTTGGCTATTTGGGCTTGCCAAGTTGTATTGATGGGAGCCGTTGAGGGTTACCGTATTGCTGGTGGGCCTCTTGGTGAGGTTGTTGACCCACTTTACCCTGGTGGTAGCTTTGACCCATTGGGCCTTGCTGATGACCCAGAGGCTTTTGCTGAGCTCAAGGTTAAGGAAATCAAGAATGGCAGACTTGCTATGTTCTCCATGTTTGGATTCTTCGTTCAAGCTATTGTCACGGGAAAGGGTCCATTGGAGAACCTTGCTGACCACCTTGCCGACCCAGTTAACAACAACGCCTGGGCCTTTGCCACAAACTTTGTTCCCGGAAAGTGAAATGTTGATCTCTAATCTCCAATTAGTGTGAGATTATGAATATTTAGATTGTGAGAGATGAATCTATAGAAGGGGTCAGTTTTTTAAAGTATTCTGGGTTATGGGTTCAGTACAAGATTATTGCAATGTGGTGTAAATTGGTTTGGATTAATTAATGAAGAACAAGTTAATCTTTTCATATATCTTTTTTCTTGCACAAGCAATTTTTAGTATCATCATTACAATTTTCATCTTAAATATATCTCTTTAAGTTATATACATCGATATAAACAAATTTACAAAATGCATCATAAGTGGAATTCAACCTTATGATAACAGGTTAGTTATGTTTTCCCTTAAAAAACTTCAACTCCTAAATTCAAAATTTAAAATGTTCGATCAGTGAGTTCTTTAACACTGAACTCATTTGTAAAATTAAAATCATAGTCCTTATAAATTTTAAAAATATACCTACTTTGTATCGAAAATTATCAGTTCAGATAAACCCGCGCAGCCAAGAAGTGAAACACGCCTCTGTTATTGACAGATTTGGTAAGTAGTATATGCACAAAATTAGTATAACCACATGAAACTTGCCAATATTTCAAAACATTATGTGAGAGACTGGACATGAAAGTAGAAAGTGGGATTGTAATGCAATAGATTACTATTGGGAAACATAACACTAATAACTATAGATTAAAAACGACGAAAAGGAGGGTTAACCATGTTAAACAAGAGCTTAAAGAAAACACAGACAAGACGACTAGAGTACTGTGTTAGCTCAGACATTACCTACGTTACATTTAACTCTGAGATAAACACGTAAAAGTACAGACTCATGGCGCACAGGGCAGCAGCCAGTCAAGTTTCTTCAGGGATCGTGAACGAGGGTTATTTCAACAGAAATAGCTCGAAAGGCCACTTTCACACTCATTACAAGACCCCAAAAAAAGAAAGAAAAGAAAAACAAGGGAGGCAGTAAGATTTAGTAGCCGTTTTGCCATAACTGTTGTTGAGACTGCTTTGGCTGGCCTTGTGAACCAGACAATGATCCATCTCGAAGGTTTTGTTGCTGTTGTTGGTCCAACGAAATACCAGCCTGAGAATTGTAAAAATGTGGGTACGCCCCCAAAGATCCATAGCTCTGTGATGGCTGTTGGCCTTGCCTAAATCCACCCGTTTGCTGATTCTGTCCCTGAAAGCCATAATACGTGTTGGCGGGAACAGCTGACATTGTTCTTGAACCAGGTCCATGAAGCCACAAAGCTGAGTTCTCATTCTGAAAGAGGACGGAAACACGTGTCAAATAAAGCAAAGGACATGCCAGATAAAGTCGATGAAAAATTGCAATTACAGAGCAATTCTGAAGTTCTGCGCCAACCACCAAGGTGGAGATTAATAAATGCAATTGACCAAACAAAAACAGAAGCTAGGGGCGTCAAATGGGGTGAATAGGCTAAAAAGTGGATAATGACCCACCCAAAAATTACTTGCGCTGAAATGGAGAAAGTGAATGGTTTTATATAACATAACCAACAAAAAAATGTATTTTTTAAAAGATTTTGACACAGTTTCTATCGATCAATTTGGGCTAGTTTCTATCGATCAATTTGGGCTACATATCAGCCCAATTTGTAGATTGGCTGAAACGGGTGGGACTAAAATGGGCTGAACTAATAAATTGAGAATGGGTTGAGGGGATCATGTTCACATGGGCTGATTTTGCTACCCCTGAGGCCCTGACAGTAGCTATTAAAATAGTCATTTCACATTATGATGAGTCATGACAAGCAATTTCTTGGAGAGAGAGAGAGTTCAGTAGGAATACTTGTGCTCACAAAAAGAACAGGTTACCTGCTGAAGAGACATCAAATGATTGGTATCCTTGAACTGAGCACTTAATACATCATCGTAACTTAAGTTAGTACCAGATGGAGCAGCAGGGGGGTTGATTGGGAAGTTCCCGGGGATATTTGTTGTATTTCCAAAAGCACCATATCCAGAAGGAATAGCGGCAGATTGAGGCAAGCTGCTGGCAGAAACGGTATTCTTATATTGGGGGAGCATTGCTGCAAGCGACTGATGGTAACTGCTATTACCAGGATATGCTTGTTGGAATGCAGATGGCATATATGAATAGTTCTGATGCACAAAGGGATAACTAATCATGTTGCCATATGGTGCAATAGGAACAGCTTGTTGAGAATATTGGTGTACAGTTAGATGTTGTGGTACGCCAGGTCCTGTGGCGACACTATTTCCAGAAAGCATCTGCTGAGTAGGCTGTGCTGATGAAAAGCCAACCGTCTTCATAGCCTGCAGGAAACACTAACACTGTCAACTATTACAATGACGACATACCTAGTGTAATCCCACAAGTGGGGTCTGGGGAAAGATAGAGTGTACGCAGACCTTATCCCTATCTTGTAGAACTAGTAGAGATAGAGAGGTTGTTTCCGATAGACCCTCAGCTTAAATAAGGCATTCCAAACAGTTTGAAAAGGGGGAGATACAGATATGGGGGGCAATAACAACAACGAAATAATGAGCACTTGAGTGCATTACACAAAAGATGGAAGAGGACACAGTCAACCATTACACACCATAAAAACAAGAGAAGGGAGAAAAATTATTGCACAACTTTGAAAGGGGGAAAATAGGATGTATAATGCTTTCCCCGTCTCAAGTCACCAATTCATATTACATAGAGTTGTGATAGACAGCACACTGGCCAGAATATGAATCACCGATCAAACTAAAGCAACATGTCACTTAGAGGAACCACACTTAAGATATGTGTGAACAGTGATCAATATTTGTATAAAATGCTGAACCTTTTAACCACTTAAACCTATAACTTTATTTGCTTTTGGGACGATCAGAACAATCCAAACGAAAAGCTTCATTCAGAAAACAAAAGTGTACTTCTGAGTACCTGACTTAATACTTACGAGAATGTTAAAAACCAACTCCAGCATCATTTAACTAAATAACACTGCGCTTCTCTCCTCCCTCCTTCCACCAGTTATACTTGATTGCCACGAACTTAGCATTCAAAATACTCTAAGAAAAGCCATGACCAAAAACTCTTTCAGGGAAAGTCGGAAAGAGGGTGTTTGTTGCAGATACGATTTTGTTCAAGAATGAATATTGACATGCACTAGAGGGGAATTTCAAAATACACAATGTATGTTGGGACTTTAAGAGATAATAAATTCCAACAATTTATTTCATCACTTCATTTATTTTATTAAGTTAATTTTATAACTTCATAAATATTCCCTCCTCTTGTTGATACATTTTAGTTGATTGAAAAAATCGGGGGGAAAACACCACAAGATACCTATACTAGAAGGATATCCTTGGCTCCAAACAAAATATAGCATGAATCTAATGTGAAAAGCCTCAAGATTCATAACTTTACTCCAAAGTGTTACACAGTAATCATCTTCTCGTTTATGAACAATTTACTTCATCAGGGAAAAAACAATACAACCAGCTTTTAGCTAGACCCTTACTGTTCAAACTCATCTCATCTGCCTGGAAATCAACAAGCATAATCACTTGTACATTTTAACTAAAATCAAAATGGTCAATTTTTTCCCTCATTCAATATAAAATAGTCCTAGTTGAGGTCAATATGTCTGCGGGTAAAGGTACCAACACTACAGCTGAAGCTAGGATAGAAAGATATGTGCAATATTGATTAGATTCCAGCAGAAACATTACCTCAGGCATAGAAATTTCTGAACCACTGATTGATGAAATTGAGTTGCCATATTTTGTGGGCATTGCTTGTGTTGTTAAGAAAGGAGAATATGAAAGCTCAGACTCTCGACCAGGATGAACGTTAGCAGCCAACATTTCACTCTGCAAAGAATTTGTGTAGACCTACTCGAACAAAAAATAGCAAGAGAGAAAATTAGGTAAATCATGGATATTATGCTCAAGCAAATAATGGTAACTCGGATCAGGTTGACATGCTTCTGTAGTTTTTTTAAAAAAATTGACAAGTGACATGCTTCTTTATTGAAGTTGTCTCCGTGTGACCTATAGGTCACGGGTTTGAGAAGTGGAAGCAACCACTAATGCTTGCATTAGGGTAAGTTGTCTACATCACACGCATTGAGGAGCGTCCCTTCCAACGTGTGATGTTTTGAACACCGGGCTGCCCTTTTTTTTACATGCTTCTTTGCTGTTGGGGCATGACATATGTTTAGCTACTTGGAAGTTTATTATTGGCTAAGATATTATTCAACATAGAGCACCAAGCAGGCACTTACTCTTCTATACAAAGTTCCCAAATAGTTTAGCTACGCTGGACTCATAATAAATGAGGGTCAAGTGAATTAACGCTTATATGTTAGAATGTTTCTAGGCTACAACATGAAATGTTTTTTTAAAATGGAAAACTGGATATGTTTCAAATATATGAGAAATACCATGTTATAATAAGGAATCAAGTAGGAAAATTTCCATAAGCTATTTCAAGTAGCCTACACACCAACATAAGGAACCTCTTATTTTTTTTTGAGATAAAAGGAACCTCTTATTTGTTTCACAACCTATTCAAAAGTTCTCTTTATTATTAAAAGACTAGCCAATTTGTGAAAATAGCAAAACATGCCATGTCGAGTGGCTACACAATATTACACACATATCTTATTAGTTATGTTAAATTAGGTCTTAGGCCTAACTCACACCCCAAAAGCTAGCTCATGAGGGGAGGTTTGTCCAAGTCCATATAAGGAGACCAAATTCCCATTTCTCTACCGATGTGGGACATCTTAACACTCCCC
>JAJOOS010013837.1:0-15114 GCA_029582725.1 Solanum chiquidenum
ACACTGGAGTCCAAAGAAAACATAACCATACAAAACCAAAATGAGGAAGTTATACCGGCAAATAATTGTATTTTCTTTTGTCGAAGTCCTCCCATAGAGATACATGACGTATAAACCATCCAAGCCAACTAGGAAAAGCGCTGATCCATTTCTGTTAATGGCAATTCGCTGAACCTCAGAATTCAATTGCACATCAGCTTGCAGTACCTAAGCAACAACCAGCACCATCAAATACGTAGCTAGAACAATTAGTAGCTTGATATCAGGTAGAAGTAGTACCAATGCACTTCAAATATTGGTGATGAATCCGTCTCTCCCTCTTTTGGGTTTTTAAAATAAGGGAGGAAAGAGAAAGAATGAAAGAAGTGGATTGAACATTGAATATTTATTAATCATAGAGGAATGGGGGTGTAGGGCTATGCAAGTTAAAGGTGCAATAGAAGTTGGAAATCAGTCAAACCAGTATAGGTTAACTATTGTTGTCACCTTTGAATCAACTAATCCCTATATGTTACAAGTAGATTGTTGAAAATGTTATAACCCTCCTCTATTCAAGCAGTCAACTTCAGTTTGCTAAGAAAAGTAAAGCATAAACATGGAATGGAGATTTGTAGAGACGAGAAGCTCCGTCCCAAGCTAAAAGATTTTTGGGCATTGTCAAGGCCCTGTCTCCATCCCTATCCCTGTCCGGCGGAGTAGAAAAGACAGGGTGGTATTGTAAGGGTAGCCATTCCACATCTTCAGATTGACGGCCACCATCCTCCTCCTCGAAATTGTATCTCATACTCCTTGGATTCTCCCGCAAAACCAAATGTAAATTGTTTATTGCCTTTTCAAAAATATGTGAGGGGTTCCTGTGCTGAGCATGGGCCCAATCTGGAGCAAGCAATGGGAAAGAGAAATCAAATAGATAAAAAGAGGCTGACAAAGAGGATCACCAACCGAGTGTAATGAGAAATTTTGATGACATGAAGAATATAATATCTATTTGTGTGATTGATAGACACTGCAATTTTGACATTTCCCAGAGAAATCAATCCAAAGTTAGCAACTTTAATATCATTCAAAAAGAGGTACAAAGGGCGCGCGCGGGGGAGGAGGGGGGGTTAATGTATTTAGAGGCCTAAATGATGTCACTGTTAACAACAAAGATCAATGTATATATTCTTCTCACTATCTTATTGACATAATCCATTGTATTATCTTGTATACAAAGGAGTGACTACACTCTCACAAGTCAGATATAACCAGAAATTTGCAAAGATCTGTCACTGAAGCTATAGCAGAAGAATTCAGGAACAAGAGGTTAATTCTGTACTTGAGCAAAAGGAGCAGTCTATCTTGATGACCCAAAACTATCGATGGAGCAGTCTATCTTTAGGACTGGCTTTCTTTCATGTCAGCATACATACTTTATAAAGTAGCGATAAATGCTTAGTTGAGGGTCATGACAAAGAAGCACCTACTTATAATGATCAATTGCAATAGAAATAATCAAATCAAGAACCAAAAAAATGGATTTTTTATACGCAGAGTACTACTATCGGAACTTGTTAATATCAAACTCACACAAAAAAAACTCCAATAAACAAAGCAGACAAAGATAAGAAAGTAGAGACTCCGAATACAGTAGCCTTAAAACTCCAATAAACAATGCAGTGGCTAATCCTGAATTCTTCGGAGAGGATCTTTGC
This sequence comes from Solanum chiquidenum, assembly GCA_029582725.1. NCBI lineage: Eukaryota > Viridiplantae > Streptophyta > Magnoliopsida > Solanales > Solanaceae > Solanum > Solanum chiquidenum. The sequence continues at coordinate 1,695 of JAJOOS010013837.1, forward strand.
AGAACCTGCATTAGTATCCAAACTGTAATGCTGGGTCTAACCATGCTCAAACTTTGGCTGCTCAACAAACATTAGCCAAACTAGTAAGGATGAGGAGCAAAATATGAGCCCAAAACTCAAAAAACCACCTTTTTTGGTGGCTTAGTTTAGTTTACTGTAACCAAGCAATTCACTGTTTAGTTCATGTAACATAGAAATCATCCATTATCAAGTACTTTTCACCACATCAGTTCGACTTATATGAAATGCATATCCATTTCAGCAATTTATTCATGTTGTTAAGCAAATTTAAGTATTTAACCAATTACCACATGATCAATCTACAACATTTGCAGTATCTTTCCTGTCAGATGGACAGAACAGACATATTTTCTTTTTTTTTTTGATAACCGAGAAATCCGTCTGTGACCCGCCCTTTGGACCAATCACAGCCTTCTAAACTCGGTGGATAATGGGCCCGCCCCTCTACCCTTCTCCACTTAAATACCGGGCTTCGCTTTGCATGGTGTGGGGCTTGAACCTGCGACCTAAGCCACAAATCCTCCACCTTTTGCCACTTGATCTAGGCTTTGGGGGCGACAGAACAGACATATTTGTGCACTAAATTATATGTCTACTACTATTTCTCTAGTTGGATGAACCATGTCCCATGGCATTTGGTTCATTCATTTACTACACACCAATTCTGCTTCATTAAACCATTAAAAAGATTTGTCTTTCTTAACTTATCTCACAATCAAGAATAGCTTATCTTGGAAGAAAAAGCTAAGTTGCACGGTCTCTTGACTTTCGATGCCGCACCCATGTTGGATTCTAAAAAAATACTACATTTGGAGAACCAGACACACACACACCTGTTGACATTTTTTGAAGAAGAGTCCGAGCAACATAGGGAAAAAGGCAAACCAGTCACCAAAAAAATTATCTTCAAGTTTATTTCCTCAATCAAAAGAAGCTCATCATAGGAGAAACAACGCGAAATTGAACAAATTCATCGAAACAATTGTCAAAAAGGCACAAGAACACCAATAGCAACAGATTGTCCTGTAAGCCATTCAAGCACCCAAAAAAATGACTCTTCGATAAAAAAAACAAAAAGCCATAGCAATATAATGAAAACTTTTTTTCCAACTTGAACTACTAAAACATTAACTAACCACATACCAATGTGAAATATACAGCAGTATTGAGGGCCATTAAATAAGTTAATTAAGGTAGTTCAAGATTTTATTCAAGGCAACAACAGCTGGAAATATTAAGTACCAACAATGCCCCTAAAACAGCTGGCTACCAATCCAAAATGAGTGTCCTTGGAGTTAACACTGGCTATAATATCATGTCTTGCTAACTTAGATACTCAAGATAAGCAACAACATGTGAAAGCATTCAGATATTCAATGATAGAACAAACACAATTACCTTTTGCTTACAGTTGTAGCATAAAAAGACCTCTTGCTTACAGTTGTAGCATAAAAAGAACTCCTGCTTACAGTTGTAGGATAAAAAGAAATTGAGACACCAGCATACACACATGCACAGAGATTACAGACCTAGTCTAGAAGTAGGAATACATCTTTTATGTTGCTGAATGATAGATGTATACGTTATTCCCTGGTGAAGATCATAGATATGTATGTTGTAGAATACCTGTAAGAAAAATTGATTCTTTGAGGCATATCATCAAACATCCTGACTACATACGTGTGTGGCAGAATAAAAATCCACGAGTAAATCATATTAGCAACATCTTTCCACGAGATATCATGTCCGTCCTAACTCATTCTCGTTTGTCCATGTGGTTTTCTTTGATTATTTTACTTTTAAAATAGTATTAATTGATTTGATTTCTAATAAATAAAAATCAAATTGGGTCGCACTAACACCACCTCTTTGAAATAATCCCTATAATCTTACAATTGAAGAAGAAAACAAGTATAACAAAGGGTTCTTCTTCTGCAAAGAGATATATTGAATGAAAGAGCTAGTAATAATTGAAGGTCAAAGACGGGACGTTTACCTATAAAAATGACCAATTATTTTTCTGCCAGAAAACACGACACATGAAACAAGAAGAAGGCAAAATCAAAGAGCAGAAATTAAGCATTCAAGAGTCATAAAGCACCACATAGAAGGAGATAAGGGCAATCCCAGTAAAACTGAAAGCATACAGATCTTTTGTGTAAAGACCAACATCCTTTTCCAAGAAAATTCCTCTATCTAGTATCTACCAAAGAAAATGTTAAACCCAACAAAGACCCATATGCTAAAAACAAATATGCAGGCCATGGAGAAAAGAAGTGCAAAAGGAAAGAAAAGCTACCTAAAGATAGGACCTGATGTCACAAAGCTGAGAACTTTGGGGATTTTGTTTCAGCGATGCACAGAAGCTTTGAGAGTAGGGCTGGGCGTTCGGTCGGTTCGATTCGGTTCTCGGTTTGGCAAAAATGTGAAATCAAACCAAATTGAAATAAATTCAGTTCAGTTCAGTTCGGTCTATTTCAATTTGGTTTTCAATTTAACCAAATTTAATTAACAGTGGCAAAAATTAAAGGAAGTTGATTTATTTATACTTATCAAGGATGGATGGTAGTCACTAATTTACCGTAAGCCTCATTAGGATCAAATGCTTTGATGTTCTCCACATACAAATGCACCGGAAAACAGCCACAAGCATGCTTACAGATATAAGCTAACAGTAACTAAAACTCTAAAAGATGATAGACATTAGACACTCATGAATCAACACTACTTCATGAATACTTATTTAACACAAATTGCAACAGAGTTGCAACTTAATTACAGAAAGACGCAGTACATTACAGTTCACAAATCACACAAATAATCACATAGTTGCATACTTGCATTCAATGATTAAAAGGACAATAGAGGACGCAATACATTTTTTTTTCATATTCTTGCCATGGGTTTTCATCAGATTTTGCCCTTAATGTGTATCTAACAATTTCTTTTGTTGTTTCACTTCAAGAGTCTCTAACAATGCTTACATACTTTGCTCTTCAACTTCTAGAGTGCTACACTGCTACTCGTGTAATCGTGTTGTTTTCCACAAGTTTATTAGATTCCATTATTAATTTACCATCAAAATAAAAATTTACAGATGAGAGTTGGGACGCGATGAGCACTGACCTTCGAGGCGCGAGTAGCGAGCGAGCACTGAGCAGTGGCCAGTGAGAAGCCTTGCCGGCTGCGAGCACTCGGCGAGAGTCAGAGATGAGAGTTGCGAGACGACGAGTTGAGAGACGACGGGCTGCGGCGTAAGTGGTTACTGATTATTCCAAGTCGAGTGAGGAGTGACGACTGACGACAAAGAGTTGAGAGATGGGAGTTACTGTCTCAGGTAGGGATTTCAGATTATCATTTTAGGGATTTCGGAAATTTGAAAGTGAAGTACCATCTAAAAGCATGACTGTACAATTAAGTGTATATAAATGAAAAAAACAAAAATACCCCTAACTCTAGTCTAGTTAAGAAGAGAGCTTTTTTTTTGTTTCCCACCCGATGTCTGGAGCTCCATTGTGACTAAATTTGAATCGCGCTATGTAGGGCCCATTCGGAGATGGCGCTCCCAACAAAATTTTCTTCATACCGAAGACTCGAACCCGAGATCTCTAATTAAGGGTGAAGCACTTCCACCCACTACTCATGTTGTGTTAAGAAGAGAGTTCAACACTCCTTTGTGTATATATATACTAGTACTAGTAAAAGGGTAGTGCACGGGCCCAATAATATTGTGCTAAACATTTATATAGTTTTAAAAATTAGAATTTTTAATATAATTAATTATCAAGTTATTTGAGTAATTATTTTTTATATCATTTTTTTTCATTTAATTGAATGAATTTTACTCTCTCAAAAACTGTTTACATAAAAGGATTATATTATTTATTTTTATATGAGACAAATTAATGTTATTAAGAGTTAATTTTATTAAATTAAAATTATTAATTTTGTTTTAAAATTTTATTTTTGATTACTATTATTTTATAGCGTTATTTAAGGATAAAAGTAGTATTGAATGAAAATAATAAACTTGTATTAATTTGTTAAAATAGATAAATAAAATAATAAAAGTAAAATCATTCAATCACAAAGACACTCATTAAATCAATACTATTTCTGAGGAAGCACATATGTTGACGGAGAGGTGTGTACTTATTCCCCTTTAAACATTTTAAATTATCTCATTAAGTGTAAAATAAATATCTGATAAATATTATTAATATAGTAGTACATTAAATGATTTCAAAAGTATTTCTCTTCATCGATAATTTTTTACTCAAAATAGTTATAAAATATATACAAACTAGTGAAATCGTCCGCACTTCGCGCGGCTATGTGAAATATTTATAAGATAATAATATGTAATATTTATATTTAGGTTAGTATCGGATATATAAGATAATTAATATTAATACTCCTCTTCATATGCGACATGAAACGTTTTCTCATTATTTTTTAAACATATAAAATAGAATTTCTTTTTGCATCTTTTTAAGTGCAAACTATTCATATGTATATAGTAGAACAAAATATTCATTTGTAAAAAAATCTTTTGAATTTTTTAATTGTTTCATTATTATGACGTTTTTAATTATAATTTTTTAAACACTGATTAAATATTTATAAGAATTATGAAAAATGAAACATACAAAAGTTATGAATAATATTTAAAATTTGAAGTTACAAGTAAGATGAAGAGACATGAGTTATAAATAAATCAAATGTATAATTTTATTAGACATTAAATGCATTGATAATTATGTACTATTTTAAATTGTAAAATAAATAAATGAAAATAAGAGGTGAAAATATAAAAATTGAACAAAAAATATATAATAATTGGTGATTGCAAAATATTATAAATACATTTCAAACAAAAAAGAATAGCGACGAAAATAGATTGTTACATACGCAAAAAAATGGCATCATGAAATTAATATTTTATTTTTCAATTACTTTTTGCAAGTATAATAAAAATGAAACTCCTAATCATCATAATTATTTTGGTTGTTTAAATGGAATAATTATATTAATTGTGCTTCGTAATTTTTTTTAAAAAAGAGTAGAATACTAATGGATCAAATGATAAGCATTGACAATACATATAACTATATCATTTATACAAACCAAAATTTAATTTAATTTAGCAAAAGAAGCTAAGTAACTAATACAAGTCAAAGAAAAAAAATCTAGCAAAAATAGTCTCTAATTATGTTTCTTCTTTTTTTTCCCTTCTATCATCTTCCTTTGCAAGTAGATCTGTCACCATATTTTGATCCATATGTCAAACTCTTCATCATGTGCTACCAATTGAATAAAAAAAAATATGAATAAATATAATATCATATACCAATTAAAAAAGTAATTATATCAAACGAAAGAAGAAATTTAAACTATATGTAATATATTTGTATATTAATTTTTCAATAGTACTAACAATACTAAATAATAATCATCTCTTGAAATCTAACAAATATTATAATCAATATACATTATATCTCAAAAGCTGACTATTAGAAAGAACAATTACATACTGCCAACACATTAATCATTATTAAAAATGTATTTTTTTTAATCATACCTGCTTAGTGAACGATAATACATACAAAAACAAAATATTAAGAAAGCATGTACAAGTAAATGAAAATAAAAAGAAAGACTTGAGAATGAAATATATCTTACCTTCATATACTTATTTTTTGTTACATGTTAGTTAATTCACAAAAAAAAAATATATGATGAAGAAGAGAAATGATAATCTCGAATGTGAATATTCATGAAACTAAATATTAATGTATATAGGCAAAATAGAGGAAATGAAAAAATAAAGACTTGAGAATGAAATGAAATATTTCTTACCTTCATATACTTCCTTTTTATTACTTGTTGGTACATTCACAAACCAATTTGATGAAGAAGACAAAGGATAATCTTGAATGTGAATCTTCATGAAACTAAATATGAATTTATAGGCAAAATAAAGGAATATCATAAGACATTGTAAACTTACAAATTTAAGTTTGGAGGTTATGGCCATAAAAATTATGGGAGTTATGAATATTATTAAAGTAAAAATTAAAGAGGTGTATGTAACGACCTGATTCCTTTGTTAGGGAAAAGTCAATGGGAAAAGAATTGGGGTCAGAAAACTTTTGAGTAGTAACTTGGAATTCGTAGCCTAGTCCATATTTGGACGAAATCTGAGTTAGTGAGGTCTAAGGAAATCTGGTAATGAATGAGAGATTTAATTATGAATTTGATCACATGAGTAGATAGCTAAGACATTAAGGAACCCATATAAATTTACGGAATCGAATTCGGACGAGTGGAACTCCTGAAACTGGTCTTAGCGTGAAAGAGTAGTTTTTAAATGTCATGGGTTGAAGGTGTGTTGTGAAATGGGGATTTGGAATTCAAATTTCGACTCTCTGTCTTCGAGCAAGCCGCCAGAGCGGGGCCGCTGTGGCGGGATGGGGGTCGCCATAGCAGGCTAGTCGCGACTTAAGTCGGAAATAAACCCCAAAAACGTCATTATTCTGCAAACTCCGTTCTTAAGAGTTAGGAGACGACCCCAAGCGATTTCTTGGCAGTTTTCCATGACTTTTGGTGCTAAAGGTAAGGATTTTATTCCCCGAATCCATTTTTCGATCCGTAGAACATAAATATATGGGTATTTATCGTTGGGGGAGGGTTTTGGCCTAAAGTTGATGGTGGGGAAAAATCCTTAGCTGCACCTTAGGATTATGGGTTTGGTCTTGGATTATTGTATTTGTTATAATCCGGGTAAATTAGACCTTAATTATTGATCCTTGCATTAAATTATTCGTTTGTAGACCGAGAACAAGCGGAAAGAATCCGGAAAGGGAAGTTCGAGGTAGGTGATGGATTTATTTCATGTTTGTGTGATGTATGTTAGTATATGCTTCATTGTAATGCATGTATGTATGTGAATGTTGCACTGTTGATCACACCTAATGCAAGAGTATGAATGAATGATTGTATGCAATGAATCAACACTTGATTGTATGATTATGAGAATGTACATTGTGATTGTGATTGTGACTTGTTGAATGGACCGGGTGTCACGTTCCGACACACTAACTGGGATCGGATGTAACAAAATGACATACATAGTGAATCGGGTGTCACGTTTAGGTACACTAATTTGGATCAGGTGTCACGTTCCGGTATACTAACAGTTTGGGTATGGGTTCCATGAGAGGACCATTGAATTGTCATAATTACGTGTTAAAGAGAATGTGGGATTGTAAGTTGTTCATGATTGATAATTGGTACATGTGTATATATATTCTGTGCATGTCATGTTTACTATGTTGTGACTGCTTATGTATGTTCGCTTACTGGAATAGTCGTGTGATCCTACCAGTACACTGTGGTTGTGTACTGATACTGCACTTGCTCTTTCTTTGTTAAGTACATGGCATCTTCAGGCGGTTACTGACATAGGAGATCATTGACCGAGATCGAATTCAAGGGTGAGTCAGTTCTTTCAGGCTGCCATAAGTTCTCCTTGTTTTAGTCCATTTTCTTCAGACTTAGACTAGTACTTTAGATTTCTTTTGTTTAGTTTTGGGGTTGTAACCCTTTTCTTAGATTTGTTGAACTTTAGAGTTTTGGTACATTGACTTTCAGGGTCTAGGGGTTGTTCTTCCTCATTAGTTTGGTTAGTTTTATTTAAACCATTGGAGTTTATGGGAACTCTATATGATTTATGTATTTAAATCTGCTTTCGTATATTTAAATGTCTAGCTTTTGGGTAAGTTGATTAGTATTAATTGTTCTCCCACCAGAGGGGTAGTGTGGGTGCCAATCACGACGGTTTGGGTCGTGACAGTGTAAGTCATGGGTAATAACTCCTTGTGAATAAATTAAATAATAAAGAGAAAAAAATACTTAAAATATTAAATAATATTATCATTTCATGGTTAGAAGTGAGACAAACAAATAAAAAGGAATATGAAGAGTTTTTGTCGTAAATGTTCCTCCATTAATAAAATATTTATTTGTAATAAATTAAGTAATTTACTTTACAATACAATAATTAATTTAAATAAGAATAAAAGGCCAAAAAAGGAGAAAAAAAGATAAATACAAATGGAGGTCATAAAGAGGTGCCACATCACTTTATCTATGTTTCTCCTTTATTATATATATAGATATTATATATATAGATATTGTCAACATTCAAAATAATAAAGTTATAAATAAATCAAAGGTAAAGAGGATCTCATAATTTCGAAAGAAATAATACACTAAAAATTTAAAAATTAATCTCACTTATTAAATTCAAAATAATTTCTCGTATTTTATTTGTATATATAATTAATATAAGAGTCTAATCTAGGAATGATAAAACATTGATGGGTGAAATGGAAAGCTTAGTGGGTCCCATGTATTTATGAAACTGGTTGTGTACAGAAAGAAAATTGATGATTTTTATGACAAAAATAAAGGGCTAAGTTGGCCAAGAGATCAAATTTTTTTACGGTATCTACAGTAAATTAATTTTATTGGTCAATAGCACTACATCATTTTAATAGATTTACAAAATTAACCTTACGGGCCCATATTTCCAAAGATAGGACAAACTTGACATTTAAGAGGAGCAATTGGTTTTATTGACAATTGTGATTCAAGGAAAAACACTTCACAGAAAGAATAACCAAGTATTGCACAAAAGTAAATTGAAACTGACAAAAATATCTTCAAAAGAAATTCTTTGACAGTAAGCTAACATGTCGACGAGGAGCAGCTTAACTCACACTAATATATATATATATATATATAATATATAATATATTCCAAATTGATTTTGTAGGTGGTGGACTTTATACGGTCCTTCTACAAAGATCCTGCCAGAAAGTTATAAGAAACTTTACTTAGAATGGATTGATATATCTCCAACTCTTATGACTCTACAAGAAGATAATATTTTCTTTGAGGGAATGCCAGTCATGCATTTCTTTATAGAATTCTCAATTCCTTGGATCATGAAATGGTCGATAGGAGTTAATACTACTCCCGAAGGTTTTCCTTGTTTACAGCGGACTTTTTATACAAAGTTCTGGAACAAAATGGTTCATAAAGATCTGGAAGGAAAAATCCAGGGTCAAGAAACTTTAGATTTAATAAATAAAAAAATTAGCAATTATTATATTATTGCTGTCAAGCCACAAGAAGGAATTAGCCCATTCCAACAAATCAGTAGGAGAATACAAATGAAGAAAGGGTTAATCTCAAAAACTAAAGCCATTGCATTATATATGGAGGAAGTAAAAAAAGACTTAATGAAGAATCTCGAGATCGAGATAAAAGATGATAGCTCCATGATTTCAGCTAGTCATACTGATGAAGATGATATTTGTCCAGCTGGAGAAGGGCAAAGTATTGATGATGATGAGGAAGACATAGAACTCATCATGCAACGATACCAGAAGGAAATTGAAGGGCTAGGAGGGGAAGCATCTTCCACGTCTACATCTGCTAAAGGAAAAGACAAAGCATAAAGGCGTTGCAGAACCAGACAATCAACTTTAATAAAGTAGAAAGATGCTAAAGATAAAGCATAGCCTTTAATAAAGGCTTCTTGAATTATTTAGGCCATTGTCGGCCATCTTCTTTTGCTTTTTACTTTTAGGCCATGTGTGTGTGGGCCATTTTGGATTCCTTATGTCGTCCTGCTCTTCTATATAAGAAGAAGCATAAGTTATTGTAAGGGGCAGGTTTTAGAAAACCCCCTCTCTCTCTCTCACTCTCTCTCTCTCTTGTAATATTTCTAAGTTTGAATAAAAGTGTGCAATTTGGCTGGTACATCCTCGTGGTAAAGCTTTTCCAGGTACTTCTGCTTACATTATATTTCTTTTGTATTCAAGTCTATGATAGGCTAGACTATTGTGTAGAACTATAACATACTAGGTTGCTATAATGGCGGTATTTTGAAAAATAAGTATTGAACAATCAATGAAAAGGTCATAATACAAATAAACCAGTCAGGTTCATGGAAGATCGCTGAAATAATCTGTTGGATTACCCATGTGAAGGGCGGACCCGGGCGGACCCAGATAGTAAGGATTTCCATGAAGCTAGACAAGTTCCTTTGTATAAAAAATAAAGGTTCCTTTCATCTGATTGTACGATCCGAGTTTTAAGTGGTCATTCAATTGGCAAGTGAAAATATTTTTGTCATTCCAACTTCTCAAAGTGATGAGTATTATGGTCCTTCAAAGATATTGTAAGTTCAGCTTACATAGAAAAATTGTACTACCAGCCTTATTATTTGGGCCTTCTTAACATTATTAGAAAAAAGCTTACACTTTTCTACGAAATTACAAATTATGACTTCTATCATTGAAGTATAGTGGGGTCCATTTAATTTTACATCTGACACGTATACAATTATAACTTTATTGAGTTTCTATATTTCCATTTTTATTCTCTACATATTAAATTATTTAAATTTAATATAGTTAAATAATTTAATAAAATTTTATTATTTAGCTTTTATATTCAAAATATTTTTTTTATATTATATATATCATGAAATAACTATATAAGATTTTTAATAGTCATATTTATATTTTAAAGTATAATTGATAAAATTCATTTAAAAAAAATAAACTCCTAATAAATAATTTCTCAAGAAAAACGTCAAATTAATTTAAATTAAGTATATATTTATTAACTCGACGTAAGTATTCAAATAAGATTTTACTTTTGTGAGGTGTAAATACAATTCACCAATATTTAATTATTAGAGTTTATATTCAACACACAATTTATCAACATGAAAGGATAAGAAATCGTAACATGTTTTTCTTTGCAAGTAAGCATTTTTTTTAAAAAGTTTTTTTAACTGAACTTTCAATACTTTTGCAAGATCAATAAGAAGTTTTTCTTATTGAAAAATATTTATTTGCTTTTTATTATTAAAATGACATTATGGAAAGAAATAGCAAAACAAAACATTCTTTCTGTTTTGCAAAGGAGAGCGAAGATCAGTTCAACTAATGTTCGAGTGCTTTCAAGAGTTCTCCAAGGTATCAGGATTAGTTGCAAATAAAGATAAATCTTCTATCTATTTTGGTGGAGTGAACAGTGGTCAACAGGAGGCAATTCTAAATATGCTTGGTTTTACCAAAGGTGAAATGCCTTTCAAATATCTGGGAGTTCCACTCAGTACCAAAAGGCTATCAATTACGCAATGCAAGTCATTACTGGATAAAATGTTATGCAGGATCAATAGTTGGACCACAAAATTCTTATCATATGCAGGAAGGGAACAATTGATCAAGTCAGTACTATTCTCTATACAAATATATTGGTCTCAAATTTTTATTCTACCTGCCAAGGTGATAAGCCTTATTGAAACCACCTGCAGAAGGTTCTTATGGACAGGAGGAGCAGAAAGTACAAAGAAGGCTCTTTTAGCGTGGGATAAAATTTGCTTACCTAGAGAGGCAGGAAGGATAAACATCCTAAATGTAGCCTATTGGAACAAGATAGCTATATGCAAGTTGCTATGGAATTTGTGTTGTAAAAAATATAAGTTATGGGTCAAGTGGATCCACTTCTATTACATAAAAGGCAATTTTATCTGGGAATGCACACCAAAACAGGCTTCATGGGTGGTGCAGAAGATTTTTCAAGCAAAGAAGTATCTGGAGGAAGCGGACATAAGAGAGGTGGAGCTTACAACAATGGATGCATTTTCCATTAAAGAGATGTATGTGCGATTGAGAGGTAATTTCCAAGTGGTAGACTGGTGGAAACTGATTCACAATAACAAGGGTTCCCCAAAGTTGATCTTTATTTTGAGACTTGCTGCGTTAAGAAAACTCCACACAAGAGATATGCTACTACAATGGAGGATAATTGATAACCCAATATGTCCCCGGTGTACTGAACAACCTGAGAGTATCGACCATCTATTTTTCCAATGTACATATGCTAATACCATATGGTCCAAGCTGTTACAATGGTTGGGAATAGATAGACAAGTGTTGCCTTGGACAAAAGAATTGGAATGGGCACAAGATCAAGTACGAAGCAATGGAGTTGTTGATGCCATCTATAAAATGACCTTGGCTGCCGGTGTCCACTATGTTTGGATTGAAAGGAATAATAGTGTGTTCAAGGCTATGAAAAGTGAGCCCCGAAAGGTAATCAGGAAGATAATCCAAGAGGTCGTGTTCAGAGGATCATATCAAGCACGCCTAACAGCAGCCATTGCAAGTCTAAATTTTTACCCTTGAGAATAGAAACAATAGATACGAGACATTTTATGTAGTAGTTGAATGATTGTGTTGTTATGATGCTCACTGTGTTTGGTGGTGGTGCCAACACAGTCCCCTGTATAGTTTTAACTGTTTTGGTAAATAAAATATTTTACTTGCAAAAAAAATCATTCTTTCTTTTAAATTATGTGGTATAATTTAACCAAAAATATACTTCTTTTATTTGATTTTTTGTGGAGTAATTTAACTAAATATTGATATACTTTTTTTTTCTCTTTGAAATATTAGGGAATTTTACTTAGGAATAAAAAAACTCTATATCAACATATTTGGTAGGTTCTAACGTACAAGATTTTGATAAATTAAAATCTTAAAGTTAAAACTACTTTTAAACATAATAATGATTTTAAAAAAAATTGAAAAATAATATCATACAAAAAAAACGTAATAAATTCAGATTTCTTCAATGAGGGTTTTGACCCTTACTCCCGATAGAGAATTAACTATAAGGTTTAAAAACATCAATGCTTATTATAATCCTAAAATATTCCCTCCGTTCCTACTTATATGTCACCATTTTCCTTTTGCTTATGTAAGTAAAATGTACATACCTATCTTATAAAAGTTGGCTTCAACAACTAAAATATAATTTTGATATTACTCTTATTTAGAAATGGGAGTTTGGAGGACCAACATTGCACTAAAGAGTTGGACTAAAAGCTATAGAAATTGTACATTGAGGCCCACCAAAAAGATGAACTAAAGTAACTTCATCTACTTATACTTTTTCTACACATATTTTTCTTTAATATTACTCTTATTTAGAAATGGGAGTTTGGAGGACCAACATTGCACTAAAGAGTTGGACTAAAAGCTATAGAAATTGTACATTGAGGCCCACCAAAAAGATGAACTAAAGTAACTTCATCTACTTCTACTTTTTCTACACATATTTTTCTTTAATATTACTCTTATTTAGAAATGGGAGTTTGGAGGACCAACATTGCACTAAAGAGTTGGACTAAAAGCTATAGAAATTGTACATTGAGGCCCACCAAAAAGATGAACTAAAGTAACTTCATCTACTTCTACTTTTTCTACACATATTTTTCTTTAATATTACTCTTATTTAGAAATGGGAGTTT
>JAJOOS010013838.1:0-15990 GCA_029582725.1 Solanum chiquidenum
TAAATCCATAAGAGTGTTGAAAGGACATATATTGCATCTAGAAGCACTATCAATTAAAACTTGAGTCACAATATTATCACAACATTTGACTGCGATGTAAAGCGCTTTGTTGTGTCCAGCTCCTTCTGCAGGCAACTCATCATCGTGGAAAGAAATTTTGTTAGCTTCCACTATTCTTCCAATCGTTGTAGCTAAGGTCTCAATAGTGGTCTCTTTTGGAATGTTCACTTCACTTAACACCTCCATCAAAGCATTCCTATGAGCTTTAGAACACATAAGCAAAGACCAAATGGATATGTGGGCTGGCGTCTTCTTCAGTTGTTCTTCGACCAAATAGTCTTTAGACTGCATCTTCTTCCAAAACTCTGCGACTTCAACATCGGTAACATTTTTCTTTGGATTCTGTTCTTTTTCGAGAACTCTTTGATTTAGATCCTCTAGGGCATAACACCTCCCCGACCAAGTCATTCCTTGATCCACAGCATTGTCGATCATCTTACCTTTGGCACCTGCTCGATAGTCCCAAGGGACTGCTTTGGTGTCATACTCAGGCTTTCTAGCAATTAGAGTGGTCACTACAACTTTTGGGAGATATGTTTGGACAGTCAAAGGTTCCCTTAGTTGAACAGTGATAACAGGTTACGCCGAAGATGTCATGGCATCCGCTTCATCTATGTTTAGATAGTCTGGGGTCCCATATTCGTCATCCAGAGTAACCATGTTGACTTCCCGATTCTCATGGTTTGGCAAGGGATTGTTGTTCACATTGGGAGGTGTTGGAGTGCATTTGATTACTCCTCTCCTGAATAAAGACTCGATTTGGTCTTCAAATCGTAACAATCCTTTGTGTCATGTCCTTGAATTCCTGGGTGGTAAGTGCATCGCTTGTTTCGATCGAAGTTATGAGGGATTGGATCGGGAAGTTTCCCTTCAACTGGTTGTAGCACTCCCGCTGTCCTCAACCTCTCAAGCAATTGGGCATAAGGTTCGGCAATGAGTGTGTAAGTGCGAGCATTTCTAGCTTTGAGATTTGGAAGCGGTTTCGGTGCATATGCTGGTTTATTTTGGTGGATGGGTGTTTGGACAGAGACGTATGGTCTTGGAGTATTTTGGTATGCTGATGCTCGGGATGGATTATACTGGGGTTGGGTATTATATACTTGGTATGAGACGTATGAAGTCTGTGCAACAATCCGGGGATTGTTGGGGTGTCGGTGGGACGGTCCTCCTTGTTAGTAAGTGACAGTTAAAACACCCTCCCTTTTCCTTTTGGTTCCACCAATGGAACCCGATTGTATAGCCCTACTTGCAGCTTGCGATGCGACCATAAACTGAATCTTCCCAGATTTAATAGTCTCCTCTATAAAACCCCCTATCTTGACCAATTTTGCGAACTTCTGGCCCATCATTGACATCATCTTGTTAGAGTAGACACCTTCAAAAGCTCGAATAAAGCATTCTGAGAGCTCACTCTCGTCTAGTGGTGGTTGCACCCCTGCGTCTTCAGTTCTCCAACATCGTGTGTATTCCTGGAAATTTTCTGATTGTTTTTTCTGTATGTTGGCCAATGAGAATTTGTCAGCTATAATTTCAGTATTAAATCTGAAATGAGTCATGAAGTCTTCAGCTATTTCCTACCAGTCACACCATTTGTGAGGGTCTTGTTGCGTATACCAGGCCAATGCTTCTCCAGACAGACTCTGGATGAACAACTTCATCCTCAGATTCTCATTTCTCCCTACATAGACTAACTTGTCACATTATGCCCTTAAGTGAGCGTGAGGGTCACCTTTTCCATCGAACATGTCAAACTTCAGTGGTTTGTACCCTACTGGCATGTCAAGGTCTGGCTGGATGCACAAGTCATCATAATCCAGACTCTTTGTTCCTCTAGTGACTTGTAAGTTTTTCAACACTTTTTTCAGACCATGAAATTGGGCATTTATCAATGCATCATCTTTCAACCGAGCATCTACCTCCATTTTTGCATATTGATCGACCTCGTACAGGACATTAACCACTACTGGCGTCGTGAATGTAGGAGCTCCAGCGACATATACAGGTGGAACATGTGGCTCATAGGGGGCGGCGACATTTGCATCAAGTATCCGATGCATCGTAGGTATAGTAGGGTCGCGATTAGAGAGGTCAGGAACAGTCCCGACTGTGGTTGGAGAAGCTGGTGGAACTCGACCATGAGCAGGAGCGTGTTGAGTTCATTATGGCTGTTTGGTAGGTCGACAGAAGGCGAGTCAGCCATTGGGAAGTAGACAGGTGTCTTGAAAGTAGGGAAAGTGGTCGCCGACAGTTTGGCCAAGTCTCGCACTCGACGCAATTATTCCCTCAAGATCTCGAGTTCTTGTTCCATGTGAGCCATTTTCTCCTCATTTTGAATGTCAGTTATACCTCGAGAACTTTCGGGGTTCTCAATAGGTACTATTATATTTTAGGTAGCATTGAACTCATCTTTATCAGTCATTTTTCCTTCTGATCGAAGATTGTATCGTGAGTTATCCAGTTTGCAAGTCGACACAAATCAACGTACTTGGGGATAAATAAAGAAAAGAAAACAAAGAAAAACAAAACTATGTTAGTTTGGGAAATATTGAAAGATGTAACAAATATGTAAATGTAACACATATATACGCCAATTTGGCGACATTCAAAATGCGTCCTAATATAGAACCTCTTTTTGCCTGAGGTAGGCCTACATTGCAATTAGTTTGATAATAAATGATCCATTTAAACAAATTTTAGATTCGGAGCAAACAAAACTGCATTGATTAAGTAGTCTGTCTATTACAATGAAGTAGGCGATCAGAAGCCAAAAAAATGAAAGTACAGGGGCGGCCATAGGGCTTACAAGAGGGATAGGTCATACGGCCCTTTGAGGAGCTTATGAGGGAATTCAAATAAGAAAGATAATCTACGGCCAGGTTGAGGCATCGTCATCATCATCTCCCAAGTCATAGTAAGGCCCCAGCTGATACTCTAAGGATTCGTCAATTTTCCACTCCCAGTCGTTTGAATCTTCCCTTTCATCAAACCCTATGGAACCATATTCTTCTGAGTGAGCGTCTTCTGCTGTTGGAACATGTTCATCCTCTATATGCATCACTCCTCCATCTCTAGGGTCATACAAGTTAGGGCCATGCTCTGAGTATTCTTCTGGATCCTCTTCCATCTCCTCAGTTGTCACTCTAGGATCCTCTTTTGGGTCTTCCTCCATTTCTTCATTTGGTTCATCATCAACTGCATGTATGAGATGATCGACAGACTGTGGGGTCACCTGATGGTACATGGTGTTGGTGATGGGAATGAGGTTCAATAGCTCAGTGCTGATTTGATTTGATCTTTGAGTGTGTGAAACCCAAGATTCCCTCATAGCTAGGTCTAGCGAGAATTCTTCCCATCATAAACCAAGTATAATATTCAGGCATGCACCACGACTCAACGCCCATGTCTGAGTCAAGAACACCACACCATCCTTATACCAAAGTAGCGATCCTTTCGATCGGGATTCTTCCTTCATAATCGACCTCTATGAATGCCATATTTGACCATAGAGGAATGCCTTGGGTAATCCCAAACTATCGGAGGACTCTTAGAGGTGCGTAAGGCTGGAGGCCTTCCAACCCAATAAACTCAATGAAATAGGCCTGGTTAGCTCTCAACAAAGCTCGGCCATGGACCCACGGTAGTCGTCATTGAATGCGGTTCCCTGTGAGGTGGGTCAGGAAAAGGCACCAACCATATTTATTATTTGGGGCATCCCACAAGCTCAATCTCATCGTATGGCTTATGATTTTGTTGTGTAAGTCTGCTTCAACGCCATTTTCTGCATGTCTTTGATAAAAGTGTTCCAACACCCAAATCTGCAGCAATAAGTTACTTCCCTTAAAGTGATCATATCCTCTAGAGAAGAGGGATAATGATCGAAATATTCCTGCCAAGATCATGGGTACGGTGGTCACTCTAATAGGTCCTTAAGCATGAAGATGACCATAGGTAGTAGGTTGATGTCGACACAACCTTTTTTCTTTGGGAAGATCATAATACCCAAAAAGGCAGTCACAAAGACAACATCCCTGAGTCTCTCCCAATTAACCCTGGAGATGAAGAATTCTTGCTGGAACCTATCATAGCTATCTCGACGACCGAACCTTTTAAACATATAATCCAACCTGACCCATCCCTTGTTAACTTTTCGCAAACATCTGCCTACCCTCAAACTCAAAGATTGGAGAAAACAGATTCCAGATATAGTGCGCGGTGCCAAAGGTACTTTGCCAGTCAACGGTAAGTCAGCAATTTGACTTATCTCTTCTAGTGTTGGTGTGATTTCAAAATCTGTGAATTGGAAAGTCACTGTTGTTGCCAAAATTCAATCATTAGAGTAAAGAGAGACTTGTTTGCCTCCACATTCAACAAATCAGTTAACGACCCCAAGTACGACATAATCTCATTTCTGTAGGCCACTCGGATGTTTCCCCACCACTCTTTCAAAGCTCGGGGGACCTCAGTTATCATCCTGATATTAGAAAGGTTTTTGTTGATTTGCATCTAAAAAGGATAAAGGATATGATAAGTTTATTTGCTCCAAATCCGTTAAGTATTTTAGTTTGGATAATTTATATCAATTTCACACAAAGTGCATGTCGTCAGGTTTTAAAGAATAAACTCATTGACATTTGGGTGGTTTCCTAAACGCAACGACAATACCATATATTGTCTTGCCTAAGGCTATGCAACATGACCTATTTTAAGAGTAAGATTTTTTCCTAGATAATTAAGAGTGGGATTGAGTAATTGCGAGAAGGTGCACTATTTTCATTGCACCAACTCTGAAACGAAGAAATCTAACGAGAGTTTTGGAGGAGTGCAGGAACACCCCTCGCGTGTACAGTGTGTGTGTGTACGGCCAAAGACTTGATAAAAAATACAAATGATAGTGTAGAGAAAGCAGTAACAAGTAGTGTTTTAAAACAAATAAAAAACGCAAGCTTGGATTTCACTTGCGACCTTTCAGGTAGAACAATATATCAATTCGATAAAGCAAACAAGCAGAAATAAACAACTAATCACAAGTATTATTCCTAAATTAAGTTTTCTAAGGTTAAAACCTAAGTAAGGTCCCCAACGGAGTCGCCAAGCTGAAGCACCATATTTCGAACAAGCTGAAACAGTTCACAACATAATATAGCTGACACTCGGATTTTTGAAAAAATTATTTTGTTTTTGTTTTAGAGTCGCCACCTAAATTTTAAGGAAAATATTAAGAAATATATTTTTACGTAAATGTAAACTCTGTTTAGATTTGAGAAACCAGTGATATTCTGAGTAAGGGTTTTGGTTACTCGAGGGGAAGGTGTTAAGAATCCCTCAGATTCAATCCGAAGATAGTCCTTAAACTCAATTTAGGAAAATATGATTTAGGAAAACTTGTTTATTTATTTGCTTTAAAAATCAATGATAATTTAATTGGTTAGTTTAAGAAAAGAGTAAAATACAAGGTACGACATATATATGTCTTATAAAATAGATTTAATAGTAGTATGTTTATCATATAGTAAAATAAATAATAAATATACTTAAATAAATTTATATGTTAAAAAAAGATAGTTGTATCATAATAAACTTATCTTAAAAAATATATAGATGTTGAATTTGCGAGAATTTGTCATCTTATTAAGACGTGAAATAAAAATAAGATAGTAGTTGGGTGTGAATACGTAGTAATATGTGATGTGTAATTTGAATGAAAATAAATAAAAATAGAGTTTCCTAAAACAATTAAAATAAATAAATAATAGTGATACTAAATGTTAAAATATTAGATAGAGTTAGTGATCTAAAATTATGTTTATTATAAAGTATAGCATATACATGTAAGTTGTTTAAAAAATATGAACACTTATTATTTATTTACGTGTATAGACAAATTGGCGATAGATTATATGTAGTAAAGTAATATGTATATTTAAGTGTAGGCATTTATAAATTATAAAAATAAATAAATAACATTAGTAAAAGAGATAGTAGATAATAATAGGTTATGTAGAGAAAATATAGAATATATACCATTACATGTATGACATATGTATGTATGTATCTTGTATTTGAACCTGTTGGCATATCTAAAATTTTGAAATAGCATGTTAAAAGATTAAAATGTTTTTAGCAATGTTTGATCCAAAAAGTAAGAATAGTCAATACATTTTTGTAAAGGGGTGATGTAAAGAGTATAAAAATAGGCCTAATTATTAGGACTCATTCCATAGTCACATTTGTTTTGCTAAATATATAAGTCTACTTCCCTACTTATTTCTTCTTTAAAAAAATATAATTCCACAAGTTAATTATTTTTAGCCTTTATGTATCTCTAAATTCATTTGGAAGTCCCAATTCATGAGTTTTATTTTTTCCTACTTAAATACCTAAATGAATATTATTTCACCCTTTTAAAACTTCAATTGAGAATTTTAGATGATAAGTTTTCCTATTCCTTAAGATAAAGGCCTAAGTCGATATATATTTCTTTTCCCCAATTTTGAAAGACTAAACGAATATTATTTTATCCTTTCGAAACTTCATTTGGAAAACTTTTAAAACTATAAGCCCCTCTTTTCAACTTAAAAGGCCTGAAAGAATGTTATAAGTAAAAATGCTAACCCATTTTTTAAGAAAATATCTTTTGTATCATTTGTTCTAAAGTTATCTCAACTAAATTCATAAACAAATAATATTAGTTCACGTAAAATAAGCTTCAAAATAAACGACAAACAATATATCAAAACTTGTAAGTAAAGGTTAGCCAATATATCCAAACAATATAATTAAGCCTCAAAAAGAGGAAGGCTAAGAAATATTGGACTCCTAATTTGCGAGACTCCAAGCGTTGCAATGATCCTAATTGTTGTTGGCCTAATATCTTAGGCCAATAACGAGTTCCAAAGTAGAAACTCCAGCTCTCTGGTTGTGCATGAAACATATGAAAGAAAAGGGTAAAAAATTGTAACTTGATCAAATATTACAGTTATGCAAACATTCAAACAGACATGAACAAACGTAAACAAATATAGTGGCATCAATTCTTATAAGTCCAACAATTTACGATCATAAAGATGAACTAATTTGCCAACAAAATTATGTAAATATCAATTTTCTTACGAGTGTCAACATTTGACTTTAGGAGGTACTTGCTACATTAACTTACCAATCTAAAAAAATTCTTTCTTTGAGAATCTATACATTTTTCTAGCTAAATTTAAACAGTCATTTGAGAACTCTGAAAACGAGATTAGGATCAATAGAGTACTAAGCTGATTCTCAAGAAAAATATTCAGTTAATCACTCCTATCTAAATTATAATAGTTAGATATAGCAAACTAGTTTCAGCTTAACAACCCATTCTTTTAAAAAAAAAAAGTTAACACTTATACTTTAGACTCCATGAACATTTCTTACACATTCAACATCAGTTCAAATTATTTGATAGAACTAGGATCAAACAAAGCAGTATATTTTCATGCAGTTGCTATAGTAAAAATACTTTAAACAATGTGTAGTCAATTTTAGTAAATACATGAACATGAAACGAATTTTTTTGGATAAAAAGAAACAACAATTTTGGACAGAAAACCAAGGAGAATTCTAACACACAAAAAAACTGAAACTACTATATATATCAATCACATGTTCAACTAATCGAGCTCGCAGTCAATTCTTCTAACCAAAGAACCTTATTAACCTGTTGCAAACTGATTTCTAACTAAAATACAATAAGACATGTTTCATGTTTCAGTACATATTTAAATCAAAAAAAAGAAAAAAGAAACTTTCCATACTACAATAACCAATCATAGAAAGCGAACCAAGTGAACGAGATTACTGACCTTGTGTTTGGCAGTAAACAAGAGTTTTTACGTCAAGAGATTCCAACTTCAAACTTACTCTCGAAACTCGAATTCAAAATCGAAAATAGAAAGATCGAAAAATTATGAAACCTAATGCTTGAAGTGTGCTTTTGTCCCTCTTTTCTGTCGTTCTTGGATGATTTTTGGTTTTTTGTTGTACTTCTCCATTTTTTGGATGGTTGTTGGTTTTTCGGATGTCGTTGGGTCATTTTTCGGATGGGAAGACGCCATCCTTTTATAGGTGAAAATTGGATTGAAAATACGAATTTGAAATCAAAATATTCGCTGGAAAATAGAGAGCTACTGCTACAGATCAAACCAATGTCACTTTTTCAGATTTTGGAGCTGTTGGGATCAGGCATAGGCGGCGTAGGGGTCTCTTTTCATCAGAAAAATGATGATGGAGGAGACATAAAGCAAGGGATCGCCGAAAATTATTGTTTTCCAACGGTCAATGGCCGTTCTTTAATGGGACGAAGGAGTGACGGGCATGGGGAAGGGCAGCGCATGGGGAAGGACGAGAAGTTGTGAGGCGATGGGGGAGTGGATGATGTTGGAGACCGCCGGATATTATTGTTTTTTTGCGATTCATGGCCGACCTTGATGGGAGAGGTGCGTGGAGAAGCGGCCATGACTGGAGAACGTTGGGAAGGAAGAGAAGTTGTACGGGAGACGTTTGGGGATATGATGGTCTGGGAAAGAGAAAAGTAACGTGATTTATGTGGAAAAAAATAGTATAGCTGGTGAATGTACTATTTTTGGGAAGGATGAAAAACTTTGGGATTTAATTTGGACCGTACGATCGTTTGATCGAACGGTTAAGTTAAATCAGGAATTAAAAGGAAAAGTTATATATATATATATATATATTAAAAAATGATAAAATCTTAATTAATTAGGTTCGTTAGATTTAATCGTACGGTCAAGATTTAAGCTTAAGAAGCACAATCCATGTGCTCGCCTATGTGGCATACACGGATTGGCCGGTTTAAGAAGACTTGGATTGCCAAATTTGCTCAAATTAAATTCATTTAAATTATGACTACTTTCTTTATTAAATAGCCATAAGAGATAATTATTTTGCAAGACTAGATTATTTGATAAAATTAGTCGTTCTTAAATTTAGTTTGAATTAATAACTCCTTAATTAATTAAGCTTTCCTAGTTTTGAAAAAATGTACGAAGAAATATTTATCGCAATAATAGAAATTATATTTAATTAGAATAATCTAGTTAACCCATAAGTACAATATTTATTTAAAAAAATAGGAAGTAAGTAGTAATATATATATATATATATATATAATGTATTTAATTTTTATAAGAAATAACATTTACGAAATAAATTTATCAAGTAAAAATAAATAATTAAAAAGCTTTTCTTATTCCTATAAAAATTTCATAACATATATATCTTATTATTATTATTATTATTGTTATTATTATTATTATTATTTTAGTTAAATGTGGAGAGCCAAAATTGGTGTCAACAGCTTGCCCCTTTCTTTGTCCATGGAAGAGAGTAAAGAAGACGTGGACAAAGAAATATTGACATAATCCAATTTTAGGCGACCCACCAAAATACACTTTGAGCAATAACTTGGCAAGAATGTTTATGGAGTTATAGCCGAACTCTGGCTTCTGAGCTGCCTACATATCTTAGGTTTCATGAGAAATCAGGCCACATGTAGTTCGAGAGTAGAAAATTTTTATTAAAAATTTGCCCAAATATATATTATGACAATACTGAAATCTTTTGGTGGTGAGGTGTGAAGAGATTAGCACGAATAGAGGGACGAGATATAGTTCTAAAGAAACTTGAATGAGAAATGCTTTGTAGCAATTTCTACTGAATACCTATGGTAGAGGGATGAATTTTCAAAATGATGCCCCAGCGTTGAGTTATAATGAACTGAGACATGAAAGAGTTATAAGTAAGATTTAAATCTGAACTTCTGAAAATCGAGTCTAGTTTAGTTTTGAAAGTGAATCCTTGACGTAGCTAGTGATGCTTGACACTGCACTAACTTTCCCTAGTTTGTTGCTTAGAGGGAGTTCTTCGTTGTAATGCGTTGTCCTGCAAAACATGTAAAAAGGTGAAAAGTACATGTTGCGGTTCAAACATTATAAATTGAAATAGTAATGTAAAGAGTAGAGTGGAGATGTTCAAACGTTTGTTGATGTCTCATTTCTGTGTTGTGAATGTGATGTAGGTAAAGTAACTTGTAATGTAAAGGTTCTCGACTGGCGGGGTTGTTGTAATCTAAAATTTGCATCTGGCTGTGTAAAACTTATAACGTAACGCTTGATTGTTGGCGTATGACAGCGTTGCTATGCTTGCATGTCCCCGGTCGGTGGAACTTCGGTGACGTCGCTACGATGTTAGTCTTCGATTGGCGGGGTGTTGCTTCTTTCGCTTATATGCAGGCTTCGATTGGCAGAGTTTGGTCGACATTATGCTAGCATGACCCCGATCGGTGGAGCTTCAATGACGTCGCTACGATGTTAGTCTCTGATTGGCGGAGTGTTGCTTCTTTTGCTTATATACAAGCTCCGATTGGTTGAGTTAGGTCGATATTATGCTTGTGTTCCCCCGGTCGGTGGAGCTTCGGTGACGTCTCTATGATATTAGTCTCTGATTGACTGAGTGTGACGTAGTTTGCTATGTATAGCCTCCGGTTGGCGGAATTTGATGAAGTTTGCTATGCACAGCCTACGATTGGCAGAGTTTGACGATGTTTGCTATGTACAGCCTTCGGTTGGCGGAGTTTGACGAAGTTTGCTATGTACAGCTTCTAATCGGTGGAGTTTGAGTGACATTTTCTATGTACAACCCCAGCCTTGTGGAGTTTGGCCGTGTTAAACGGTGATCTCTGATTGGCGGAGTTGTTGATGAGGTTAGTTTTCAAGCTCCAGTTGGTGGAGTTATTTTGACTAAAATCAAACTATCCTATTTTCCTACGAGGGTCCCTCTTTTCTTCAGCATTTGATCCGGATCTTGAGCGTACTTGCAAAAATTTAAATGAAATATTCTTAGACATAAGAGTCAAGTTGAAGTACTTCCGAAAAATAAAGTAGGGAAAGAGTATTTTGGCTCATGATTGTGAGAAGTCGAATGGAGTTTCTGGTCATGCCCCGAGACTTCATGTTATTTTCCTTGATTCTGGTGTTCCTGCACTCAAAGAAAATTTTAGTTTGGGAGGGGGTGTTGATTTGTATCGACTCGAGGACTGAAGTCTCGTCACTAGAATCCTTCGACACCTTGTCTGTCCCACACATAGTTTCTTAATTATGACATGTTCCGAAGTCCATCGAGTTTTCCATTTTGTTGATTCTATCCAACATAGTCCTTCCATAGCTTTTACCCTTCTAATGAAGCTTCCCTGGATCTTTTGTAGACATTGCGACGATTGAGATTCTTCATATTCTGCGGTTACGCTAACTATGAGGAAGTGTTTCCTGAGGGTAAGAAACAAAAAATGGAAATTATGCAGTGCATTGATCGAGCCTGACTCAGGCTACCTATGTATCCCCAAAGTAGGAATCAGATCGTAACGTAGTTCGAATACAAGTAGGAGAAATAGAAGTATGTAATGCGATGACCGAGCTTGACTCAAGCTGCCTACGTATCCAAGTGGAATCAGGTCGTAACATAGTTCGATACAATAGGAAAGTGAAAAACATGAAATAGAATGACCAGGCCTGACTCAGGCTGCCTACGTATCCAAGCGGAATAAGGTCGGAACGTAGTTCAGATTACAATAGGGAAGAAAAAATGTGCAAGGGAAAAGTAAGAACATGTAATCCAATGACCGATCCTGACTCAAGCTGCCTACGTATCCAAACGGAATCAGGTCAGGATGTAGTTCAGATACAAACGGAAAGTGAAAAATACAAATGCAAAGGTCGGATCCGACAAGGATTGCCTACGTATCCCACCGAGGGAATTCAGGTCGAGCGCAGTTCTAAATACATGGAAATTATGATTTTGGGTTTTTTAAGGGAGACCAAATCTGATGTGGGTTGCCTACGTACCCACCGTGGGAAGTCAGGTCTAGACGTAGTTCTGTTACATTAAAAAATGCAAAAGTACACAAAATAAGCGCTAATCTTGAGGTCTTCAAATGTAGTATTCTTGATGGAGTTTGAATTGATTGGCTTTGTGCTCACTCTGCCGTCCATTTTTGCTAAGATTGTTGCTCCTTGATCCTCAAACTCAAATCTGACTTGAATTTTCTTGTCTTTTGTTTAACTGGTAGACAAGTGGATAAGTTGGTAATTTGTTCGAGACAATATCAGTGCTTAATCCTGGTATGTCATCATAAGACCAAGCACATACGTCAGCGTACTGCTTAAGCAACTGTATTAACTCTCGCTTTCTTTCAGCCTCCAAGTGTATGCTTAGCCTCCAAGTGTATGCTGACTCGTGTTTCCTTCACGATCTCCTTATCTCCTAAGTTGACAACCTCTGTTTCATCCATATTGGGTTTCTTCTGGCTTTCAACTTGCTTGATCTCATGTGGTAGATTTTCAGGCATTATATTTTCATCATACTCTTCATGATCTTGTTCATCACTTCCACCTTGCTCGGTGGATTCTTTACATGTCATAACCGTTGAACAATGATTTTTATTAATATAAGTGTTGAAAAGTGCAGAAGGTAAGTAAAAATAAATAGATATTTAAAATAACGATTTTTTAAAAAGAAAAATAAAGACTTTTTATTTCAAAGCATTCTAGCTTTTAGAAGAGGCAAGCAACAAAAGATTAGACATGATTCAAGCCTCAATTTGATCATGCGAATTTTAAAATCAAAACTATTTTTCCACACTACCAGGACTCTTGTTGAAATGGGGATGGGTTGATGGTCCAGTTCTGCAAGATTTCTCTAGGTTCGGCATCACGAATGGTAAATTTGCTGAGATTTATCTCTTTCTCTTCTCCAGCCATGGCCACGAACAGATCGCCTATTCCTTCTATGATGTCATCAACGCCAGCTTGATCTGCAATCAATGATTATTCTGGTATGAAGATTGTCTTGCTTGACCTGTGGTGGAATCTTCCCAAGGCAGGCTCGTATCCGAGTCTGTTGGTGCCTCTCTGATGCTTCAGCTGGATTGGCTCGACTATATCATTGAACTTGGGTCCAAGTCCACTCTTTGGCTGATACCCATACTTCAACATCTCTGACGCAACCATTTTTGCTGCACTTGACAATTTGGTATCTTCGGGCTCTGCTTCCTCATTGACCCTTACAGCTTGCATGATTTCCAAAGTGTGAAAAGTGGCTCCGTCTAACTCATTGGTAACTGGGATAGAATTAACAGAATGAATGAGGTGACTGAGCTCCCCATGGATGGTGACTTCTATGCGACCCCATTCAAACTTTACACATTGATGAAGAATGGAAGGAACTGTTCTCGCCATGTGAAGCCATGGTCTTCCCAATAACAGGTTGTAGTTGGATGATACGTCCATCACTTGAAATAGAATGGGGAATTCAGCCGGCCTCACCTGCAATGTGAGATAGATTTCTCCGATGACACTTCTTTGCGCTCCATCAAAAGCTCTAACTCTCACACGACTTTCCCTCATCTCTCCCATATTAACACCTAAATCCATAAGAGTGTTGAAAGGACATATATTGCATCTAGAAGCACTATCAATTAAAACTTGAGTCACAATATTATCACAACATTTGACTGCGATGTAAAGCGCTTTGTTGTGTCCAGCTCCTTCTGCAGGCAACTCATCATCGTGGAAAGAAATTTTGTTAGCTTCCACTATTCTTCCAATCGTTGTAGCTAAGGTCTCAATAGTGGTCTCTTTTGGAATGTTCACTTCACTTAACACCTCCATCAAAGCATTCCTATGAGCTTTAGAACACATAAGCAAAGACCAAATGGATATGTGGGCTGGCGTCTTCTTCAGTTGTTCTTCGACCAAATAGTCTTTAGACTGCATCTTCTTCCAAAACTCTGCGACTTCAACATCGGTAACATTTTTCTTTGGATTCTGTTCTTTTTCGAGAACTCTTTGATTTAGATCCTCTAGGGCATAACACCTCCCCGACCAAGTCATTCCTTGATCCACAGCATTGTCGATCATCTTACCTTTGGCACCTGCTCGATAGTCCCAAGGGACTGCTTTGGTGTCATACTCAGGCTTTCTAGCAATTAGAGTGGTCACTACAACTTTTGGGAGATATGTTTGGACAGTCAAAGGTTCCCTTAGTTGAACAGTGATAACAGGTTACGCCGAAGATGTCATGGCATCCGCTTCATCTATGTTTAGATAGTCTGGGGTCCCATATTCGTCATCCAGAGTAACCATGTTGACTTCCCGATTCTCATGGTTTGGCAAGGGATTGTTGTTCACATTGGGAGGTGTTGGAGTGCATTTGATTACTCCTCTCCTGAATAAAGACTCGATTTGGTCTTCAAATCGTAACAATCCTTTGTGTCATGTCCTTGAATTCCTGGGTGGTAAGTGCATCGCTTGTTTCGATCGAAGTTATGAGGGATTGGATCGGGAAGTTTCCCTTCAACTGGTTGTAGCACTCCCGCTGTCCTCAACCTCTCAAGCAATTGGGCATAAGGTTCGGCAATGAGTGTGTAAGTGCGAGCATTTCTAGCTTTGAGATTTGGAAGCGGTTTCGGTGCATATGCTGGTTTATTTTGGTGGATGGGTGTTTGGACAGAGACGTATGGTCTTGGAGTATTTTGGTATGCTGATGCTCGGGATGGATTATACTGGGGTTGGGTATTATATACTTGGTATGAGACGTATGAAGTCTGTGCAACAATCCGGGGATTGTTGGGGTGTCGGTGGGACGGTCCTCCTTGTTAGTAAGTGACAGTTAAAACACCCTCCCTTTTCCTTTTGGTTCCACCAATGGAACCCGATTGTATAGCCCTACTTGCAGCTTGCGATGCGACCATAAACTGAATCTTCCCAGATTTAATAGTCTCCTCTATAAAACCCCCTATCTTGACCAATTTTGCGAACTTCTGGCCCATCATTGACATCATCTTGTTAGAGTAGACACCTTCAAAAGCTCGAATAAAGCATTCTGAGAGCTCACTCTCGTCTAGTGGTGGTTGCACCCCTGCGTCTTCAGTTCTCCAACATCGTGTGTATTCCTGGAAATTTTCTGATTGTTTTTTCTGTATGTTGGCCAATGAGAATTTGTCAGCTATAATTTCAGTATTAAATCTGAAATGAGTCATGAAGTCTTCAGCTATTTCCTACCAGTCACACCATTTGTGAGGGTCTTGTTGCGTATACCAGGCCAATGCTTCTCCAGACAGACTCTGGATGAACAACTTCATCCTCAGATTCTCATTTCTCCCTACATAGACTAACTTGTCACATTATGCCCTTAAGTGAGCGTGAGGGTCACCTTTTCCATCGAACATGTCAAACTTCAGTGGTTTGTACCCTACTGGCATGTCAAGGTCTGGCTGGATGCACAAGTCATCATAATCCAGACTCTTTGTTCCTCTAGTGACTTGTAAGTTTTTCAACACTTTTTTCAGACCATGAAATTGGGCATTTATCAATGCATCATCTTTCAACCGAGCATCTACCTCCATTTTTGCATATTGATCGACCTCGTACAGGACATTAACCACTACTGGCGTCGTGAATGTAGGAGCTCCAGCGACATATACAGGTGGAACATGTGGCTCATAGGGGGCGGCGACATTTGCATCAAGTATCCGATGCATCGTAGGTATAGTAGGGTCGCGATTAGAGAGGTCAGGAACAGTCCCGACTGTGGTTGGAGAAGCTGGTGGAACTCGACCATGAGCAGGAGCGTGTTGAGTTCATTATGGCTGTTTGGTAGGTCGACAGAAGGCGAGTCAGCCATTGGGAAGTAGACAGGTGTCTTGAAAGTAGGGAAAGTGGTCGCCGACAGTTTGGCCAAGTCTCGCACTCGACGCAATTATTCCCTCAAGATCTCGAGTTCTTGTTCCATGTGAGCCATTTTCTCCTCATTTTGAATGTCAGTTATACCTCGAGAACTTTCGGGGTTCTCAATAGGTACTATTATATTTTAGGTAGCATTGAA